>CM020509.1:1290000-1360000 GCA_009823395.1 Thamnaconus septentrionalis | reverse complement strand
AATGTGGAAACAGGAGTATTGGACAACCAGGGATAGTGAGTAAAAAAAATTGCCCATAGCATTGTATGTTCAAGTAATAAAGTTGTGGAAAATAATAGTACAAAAAGTAAGTAGAAAAAAAACAATGAAAAGGAAATAAGTAACATTGTGTGTAAATCAAAGGGGACTGCTTTGGTTTTGATATGTGTCTGATTGTTCAGTGTCGGAAAAAGATTGTGACCTGCTTCCTGAGGGCCTCGAATGCAGCACTGATGGTGTGGACACGGGTCCGTTCCCTGGCATTAGCCAGAAGCCTCCTGGTCTGCTGGATGGCCTTCACCTCTGGTACATGGCCAGGCTCCTCCTCAGCCATTCGCTTTCTCGGCGACTCCTGAGGGGAAAACAGACACTGATTAAAAGTCAGTTCATCTCAAGAAATATGTTTTGACTGTATACAAGAGTTCTTCATATTCACCTTTGGTAAGTGGAGCTGGGGTTCCAGGTGTTTGCTGGGGTTGAAGGTGGAGGTTCCATGTAGAGGAGCAGTCTGGCCAGACGCGGAGGGTTGCAGAGAAAAGCCCAGGGTTCTGCAGGCGTGACTTGGTCTGCTGCTCGACGATGATGTTGTCGGAGACAAAGTGGGGCAGAGACTGTGTGTGAACTTGTTGGACAGCGGCTGGGAGATGCTTTGGGGCCAAGACGTGTGGTGGTGGTGGTGGTGGTGGTGGTTGAAGGACGGGGAGACGGGTACGTGGGGCAGTTTGGAGGGGACGGCGGGCACTTTGATGCCGATGCTCATGTCTATGGCACTGCTCTGCGCTCCCGCCGCCTCTTCTGTGAGTCCTGACACGGTTTCAGAAGCAGCGGCCGTTGCGTCCTGAGACGTCACCATCTGTCTGTGTGTGAGCGGAGCCGAGCCGCCGCTTCTGCGTTCGTCCGACTGGACGGCGGCGTCGGAGTCCACGTCAAACATGTCGTCCACACACGTTTTCACCTTCTTCGGCTCCTGGGACTTCCTCTTGAACTTTTTATTATTGCCTGGCATCGCTAATGGCACCAGGTCTTCGTTAGTTGTCCTAGTCCAGGCATTACTCAATGGGTGAGGAATTTTCATTTTCCAAAGAGGAGTGTTTCCACGAAACTTGGTAGGGGAAAAAGACAAAGCTGTCTTAACTAATAAGACTTGAAAATATTTGAGTTATTTTGAGCTACAACCACTTCCTCTTGCAAATCCTTCCACAAAATAAAAGATACAACTGTGAGTGGTTGACTATGGCATAACGTTCAAATCTTTAAATGTAGAATCCTCACATTCAAATACAGCAGACTGGTTTCGTAACAATGGCTCGCAAAAAACAAAACAAAACAAAACAAAACAAAAAACTACCGTCCAAGCAAATCTTCAAAACACCAAATGTCCCAGTGCAAGCTGTTCCTCGGCACTGACACAGTGCAAAGTCAATACTGTTACTCAACAGCTTCTCTATGGCTCCAAACTGTCTGCATAGCAGCCTCATCTACAATCCACACTTACTTATAAAGGTCGTACATGAAGTTTGAAAGATTCTCCAGGAGAAACTCTGCTAAGCAACCTCCATGAGTCCGAGTCTGAGCAGCAGTGCAGACCAGGGCCAAAAAGGGTTACAGTTAAGCCGTCTCTGTGTGGCTCCAGTCAGTCTGCATAGCAGCACTGAGAATAACCTACACTTACACACACACACGATGAGCACAAACACGCTGCAGTGGAGATGCTGCTCCTTCTGCTCTTGCACAAGAAAACTGGCAAAGAGTTTGTTTTGTTTTTTTCCATAAGAAGGCAACTCGCAGAATCACAGAAGCACATCCGTCATGTTAGAGTTTTGAAAAAAAAAAAAAAAAAAAAAAAAAAAAATGTCCAAAGCGTTCAACATATACACATACGTTGTATTTCTACCCACAAAACTTGAATAAATACTAAACCACAAGACTGTAAAGAAGTCGACAAATTACAAACACAGGACAACAGTGTCCATCTTCAGAGTTGCAACACCGAGCTCTTCAGAACCATAACATCACTGTAATAATTACAGTTACCCAGCAGCTGATTACAATTACGTGGATATTGTTGCGCTGGCTTCAAGGCGACGGCTCCTACATGCTGGTCCCGGAGCCATTAAGTTCAAGTCCGTTCCCGAAGTACAAGCTGGTAGTTGGCTGTAGTTTTTCTTTTTCTGTTCTGTGCTCCGCAAAAAAATAAAAAATAAAAAATAAAATACAAAACCAAAATAAAAGTCCTTGTTGCGGTAAGTCGCTTGTTTCAAAACGAGTCCAGACGTGTTTTATCTCCTGAACTAAAAAAAACACAAAAATAAAATTGACTTGACTACTTTCTCTCTCCAGTGCGAAGAGTCTGGCTGTGGTTGTCTTTCGGAATGCCATGCAGCCCGCATTGTTCACTGTGTAAATGGTGCTCGCCTTGTCGAGCTCCAAACTGACTAACTTCACTGGCGTCTGCCTGGCTGGAACTCCCACTATCCACACAAAGACAGAGGAGCGGAGGGGCGGGGAGTCGTTTCCGTTGCCCAGCCAGCCAGCCAGCCAGTCAGTCAGTCAGTCAGCCAGCCAGCCAGCCAGTCGATTAGACAGCGAGGCTGGGAGTCGACGCTCACTCACTGGCCTGCCGAAGCAAGGAGGAAAGTGCTGCAAAGTGTCAAGTGAACGCATGTGTTGGGTTGGTAGACACGCAACTGCCAGCAGTGTCAAGTAGATGCATACATTTATTCGTTGCCAGGCACAAAACTCCTGGACGGCGGCCACAGCGAGGTACTTTTGGGGGGTTGCCAGAAAGCAGATTTTGTGAACGTGCTTATTTGTTCCCCCGCCCCGTTTGTTTATATTTATTTATTTATTTAATTATGTAATATGTGATGTACGACGTCGTGTCCGGCGATCAACTTTCATTTTTATTCTCCGGTCTCCTCAACAACACAGTAACACCACCGCAAAGCTACAGTGCCATCTAGCGAACATACCTAGTATTGCAGCTCTTATATTGAATACGCTACAATTTACTTATTTATTTATTCATTCAGGTGGTGTTGGTGGAATCAGTGCTTTTTCGTTCGTTAAAAAAAAATATAATAATATTGAAACGGTGCACCGCTCATGTTGTGGGTGGTGCTTCGAATCGAACCCCCCTCCTCACCACCATTTCCTTCAGACTGAGCTCATGTTTGAGTCGTGCTCGTCAAAATAAAAGTCATAAACACATAAACCCACCCTGGTGTCCCACTTCCTGTCACTATACCGTCGATATATTATGAACACGCCAACAAAAAAAAACCCTGCTTTTTGTACAGACGGTCATCCCAGCCATGAGCAGCCTCATCGCTTGTCCACATTCAAACTATCACTCTCGTATCACCTGCTAAACACTGTGCTTTCAATTCAGCCGAGGGCTCCTGGGTCGCGGTCCTGGCCTCCACCTGCGTAAATTTGGGTCTGACACACCCACCTAAAAACAGACTGAAGTGATGCAAGTCTGTGTCAAATGCACTACTTTAAGCATTATTTAATTAGACGTTTACCCCGTGACAACGACTACAGTCGTGCAGAACACAAAAGTCAGTTTTTATTTTGGCACAACTTGACCGGCAAAAATTGTTTTTTGGAAACAGCTTATATATATGAAAAAAAAAAGCATAATAAAAACTTGCTATTTGTATTCTGCAGAAAATATTCTGGATCGATCAAGATCTAGCGTTAGATATTTTATTTAACAAAGTAGTACTTTGTGAATTCATAATTTCACAGTGAACCTGCAACTCTGCAAAGCGCCACAGTCTCCTCGCCGCAGGTTCCTCCACAATAAGACGCAAGCACGTCCGCAACAATCACACCAGCGTCAATTTATTGCAATACAGAGGGCAACACTCAGCAGTAGTGCACATTAAACGGGGCTCTGATTGGTGGAGCAGCGGCTTCATAGGGTGTGTTAGCCCAGCAACAGCCTCAGAGTCAAAGTTAACCCTCTTTTAAATGGGGCGGAACTGAAAACCCAGAGTTTCCCCTCAATTCTGGGGTGTAAAATAACATTCCGGGGTGTTCCATGCTCAACCTGCTCTCTGGAATACAACTCTGCTTAACAAAATCAACTTTCAACACCTGTGGTAACCCTAAACTTCCATGGAAATTAACATTAGGCTGCCCTCCAGTGGCGCGGAGGAACTTTACAAAAAAAAAAAAAAATGGCTCTGACAACCGCTAACGTTACTATTATTGCTTTATGATTTACAGATTAAGACTATTAAACCACTACTGCAGACTGACTATCTGAACAAACATTAATGAAATACAACATATCACACATTTGTGATAACCAAGGCCTCAGAATGTGCCAATCTCCCTTCAATTCACATTTACATGCACCACCGTCTCACCCCCGAAAGAGGCGGCCAGTCAACTACAATATTCCAAGGCTACTTTACAGTATTCCCTCTCTCGCTCTGTTTTAATAATAATTTTTTATCAAATATCTCTTATCATCGCTGCTGAAACAACTGACTTCCTCCTTGAGGATTAATGATCTCCATCTGCAGAGCACCTCCTGTTGATTAAAATTGATCAAAAAGATACAAGATGAGAACAGCTAGTGCTATCAAGTAACCGGTATTTATTAATGATTATATTCAATCAATGCATTTTCACATCTTTTTGCGACGGCAACTTTACATTTACAACACAAATCTACAGAGTTGACTTGCAAACACTCCATGATGACCCTATGTTTATGCGATGATGTTATAGTGTTTCTTTTTGGGGGCGAGACCGTGTTTACGGTTAACGATCAAAGTATCGACGTCCTCAAAACAGTTTGAATGAAAACACATCCTGCTGTTGCTTCCTGCTAGCGCACAGCTAACCCATGTTATGGCGGTTTCCGTAGCCCCTCTGGTGGGTGTCTTTCCAGTCGTCCCAGTTTCTGGCTTTCTGTACAGACGCGTCGTCGTCGTTGTCGTTTTCTGTATCTTTTTCATCTCCTCTCTCCGACTCCTCATGGTGAGGCATCTTCTTGGCGACGCCCTGGTCGGGCAAGACTCCTTGTTTTTTGTGTTGGTCGTACCACTCGTCTACGGTCATGGTGGCGAGGCTGGGGTAGCCGGCTCCAAACACTTGCGCCTGTAGAAAGCAAAGCAAATTAAGTTAGCGTATGGGGAAAGTGACTTGTACTGGTAGCACTGGTTGACCAGTAGCACCCAGAGGTCGCGTTAACCGGATGTTTTTCATTATTGACGGGGTTTTTTTTCACAGTGACGGAAAAAACTGCAGGCCGTGGGTCATTTTGACAGGTTGCAATTCAAACCCCTGACCACTGGGTGGCAGTAATGAGCATATTGCAACGTCCCCTTCGGTGACATCAGTTTCTTTGCGCTCCGCACTCTTCCGCATACCTTCTTATTAATATTTAAATTACGTCACGGGACGTCAACCGCTAACAAATAACTCTCGCACCGTCTCTGGTAGCACCAAACATAAATATGAAGAAATTAAAATACTTTGGCGGTTTAATTTGGGCACTTTATTCCTTATTTCCCTCAGCAGCACACCGTCTTCTACGCAAACACCCACCTGCATTGCGTCCTTGGTGAGGATGAAGGGCTTCATGGGAGGCCTGTTCTGCGGTTTCTGCTTGCCGCCGCCGCCGCCGCCGCGCTTCAGACCGTCCATGTTTCTCAGGATTTCCAGTTCCTGAGCAATGCTCTCTATTTCCTCCAGGCACACCGTTATCCATCTCTGGATACTCAGGAGGTAGAAACTTCTCATGACTTCCTCGTTCGCCTGTCCCCTGTCCACGGCTTTCCGGACGTCCGACAGCTGCGACTCGAGCCGCTTCTGTTGACGGTAGCGCTCGATCTTGGCTTGCCTCTGTGCGGCCATGGCGACCAGGTCTGACGAGCAGTGGGACGGCTGAAATGAGAAAGACAGACTGGAATATGAATTCGTACTTAACATTTTCAATTTTGTCGTGTAAAAACATTCTGTTAATATTTGGAGGCTTTTATTTTGACAAAGTCACAGGAAGTCGCTCTATCGATCCGCTGGTGAATTCGTGACTGTCAGCAGTGGACCTTTTGGTGGAATATGTGGGGTTATGGAGGTACTGTAAGTACACTAAAAATACCATGATATATTATAGACAATTGCTGCTGCTGCTGCTGCTTCTTGTCAACATTCGCCAGTCTAGACAAAGGCAAAGGCGCATTACTGCCCCACACAGGCGACAAATAGAAGTTTGGATATTTCACAACCTGCCCCGAGAGCGACAGCTTTTCACGTGAACAAGTTGCAGCATCACAAGGTCTCGTCACACGCCCCTAGTTGGCAACGTAGTCGTTCTTCACAATTTTATTGCACAGTGCAAATCAATAACCTACAGTTTAAAAAACAACAACAACAAACAAATCAAAATGAGGACTGAAACTGTAGAAGATCGGTCCTCTGTGTGTTGAGTGAAGAGATGATGATGATCGTCGTCATCATCATCATGTAGTTTGTGCTTTTGTTTGTTTGCTAGCTTATTGTTGTTGTTGTTGCTGCGACTTAATATGCCGTGAATGTTTGTGAATTTGTGTCGAATCTGCTGACGGCGGCGCAACACATCTGCAGCTGCTCGGCAAGGAAACCAGTGGAGACACAACACCGGCGTCCCGTCATTTTCAGTTCCTGGAGCAGTTTACGAGTTTCATTTAGTTTGTTTTTAAGGTTTAGATTTTTTTTTTTTTTTTGCTTTGTTTTGTTTTGGTTCAGCGTTCGTGTCAGACAGCAGTCGCAGATTTCGCCATAACAACAAAACACAAGTAGCCTCTCGCGCGCTGTGTGGCACACAACAAGTGGCGTGATTGAAACGTACACAACAAACCCCGCTGCTTTGACAACACAGACACACCACCGACATTTGGCCCTAAAATAAATCAATCGATCACTCACCGGGCGTGCAGCGAGTCCATTTTGTGACGCCGAGTCCTGATGTTTGTTTTCACTCGCCGGCTTGGGCATTTCAAACGGCGCTACGTCATACTCCTTACACCGCCTCAAGAAATCCACAAAGTAGGTCTTGGCTGCCTGTATGATCTCGGGCCGCCTGTCCACCCCGGTCTGTTTTAAGGTCAGAGCTCCCAGCAGAGCGGGCAGCTGCATGTACTTCAAGTCCGTGGTCGCGATCTCCTCCAGCTCCTCGTTGCGACTGAACAGGTCGAGCTGGGCGACCATCCGAGATGCTTCCTCCAGCATGCGCAGACCCATCCGAACTCGGCCCTGGATGTCGCTCGACGCGAGCGGTTCGTTCGTCTCGGCTACTTCCTCGTATATCTTCCACCCGCGGTCGAGCAAGTCCGACAGTTTCAGCGGTTCCCCGCCCGCGTTTAATAGCGGTTTAGCAGCGTCGTTTTCAACAATGTCCGCCATAACTTATTTCCGTGCTGTTGCTTCTTCTTCTGCGATCGCGAACTAGGGGCCCGTATGTGTGGTAAGAAGAAGAAGAAGGCGAAGAAGAAGAAGGAGGAGGAGGAGGAGGTGTGGCGTATCTGATCGACCACTCGGTGCTCGACTGGTTTGACTGCAGGAGCTCCGGGAGTGCGGTGATTGATTGCTGTTTGGGCGCTGTGAAGTTGGCCTGCCAGCAGTCACAGCCTGGCCTCCGTGTTTATTATATAATAACACAACCGTAGAGACCCACGGTCTGGACGTAATCACACATAATACGTAACCTAAAACTACAACAGAAGGATGGAAGCGCAGGAAGTGGTCGATCTATATATGGCTGAGCGTAGAAGTTCCCGTATTTAAAAACAATTAAACAAACGAGACATCCTGGAACTTGCTAGACAGGCAATAATGATAATATTGGTTAGTTTGTAGAGTACAATGAAGCTTTTGATCCTCGTGATTGCAGCGAATGAAACGTTTAACGCCTCAAACCCATCTTAGACACTCCCAACAGTGACACCTAGTGGTTGAGCTGCCACCCTTCGAAGCAGAAAATTAAAGAAACGGTGCAAGATAAATGCAGGAAGCACACGGGGAATTTTAAGTTATTCAAACACTGTACGGTACCTTTTGAAGAAATGTTGACATAGTCAGTTTCTGGATGCACAATGGACATTTTGCCTTTGATTTGTTAGTTGTTTTTTTTTGTTGTTGTTTTTTTTAAAAATAGCTTTGAAGGCTTTGGCGTCATTAAGCTTCCTCAGAAAAATAGTCTCTGTTTTAATTTTTGACCAGCTTTTTTTATTTTTATTTTTATTTTTTAAATCCATATAAGTTGATTCGACAGCTCCTCCAATCTGTACACATGAATTTGGAGTTCACATATAGAAAACTGTAACCCCACCTAATTTGTTTTATACATAGGACCCAAAACAAACCTGTTAAAATATTTTGTCTTCTACGCAACAAGCTTCTCCTTCCCTCAGGCTTGCATGTGGATGCCTACAATGCACACATATGTGCAATACATTTATAATTACTTTTAACATTCAAGTTAATACATTTCATTTAAAATTAGTTTTATGATATTTGTTCTCATAACAATCGGCTGAGGTGCAATAAAGTACATTATTTTGTTTGTTAAGTGGCCGGAACTACCATCGTGCACCAGGAGAACGTTCACAGCAGCAGCTTGACACATGGGGTCAAGTCTGCCGTCCTCGAGAAGAGAGAACGGACGCTAACATGCCCTGCGATTTTATTTCAGCGTAGTCTGTAGATCTGCGTGCAGCCTGAGGTACGTTCACACTTCTCTGTCAAGCTGGAGCATTTATCAGCGTGACACCGCTTTTAACGGCACATTACAGGGGCTACGCCAAAAGATACCCCTGGCTAACCATGCTAATATGCAGTTTGGGACTTGCTGAGTGTGTTTCAGTTGATACTTGATGACGTTCGATGTATGACGCAATCTAAACTGAGCGATAAAATGTGTCTTGTTTTATTTTATTTTATTTTTTTTAATTGTGTGTTATTGGTCACGTAGTTCATGGCGGAGTGTTTACACAGCCATGGTAGGACGTTCATGTCGAGGAGACATCGGTCAGTACTGTCAGTGCATACTTCGAAGTTTGAGGCTAACTCCGCCTACTTCTTGGGTACGTCATGTCCGCCTAGCTACGGACGCCGATGTGGATCAATTTGCACTGCTTAACGGTTAAAATTAGCGACTCTTTCCTAGAGTAAACTGTTTCCAGACGAGGGAAATTTGTAAAAGAAAGAATAACACTTGATACTGGATGAACACGGACGTTTAAAACGTTCACGTATCAAACCGATATTTATAAAAGGAAATTTCCACCTTGTATTTTTGTTTGCTTGTAGTACAACGGTGTGCACTTGTTTTCGGTACGTTTTTTCACCTTTATTTCAATTCAGCAACGTTAACAAACACATAATAATCAGATCAACAAAACCGGGGTACGTACACTGCATTCACAGAGAGGACTTTAAGTATTCGTAGATATTCTTATTCATCAGTTCTTTTAGTGTTTTAAACTACGTTTTTATTTAATAATGAAACTGATTTCGGATACTTCCGGTCGATCCTTGCTTTTATGAATATAAAACCTTCCATATAAAATAAGAGTGATTAAAAAAAAAACACACGACTTCTGTCCAATATAAGTCATTGCGTTTCAATACCCGGTTGCTTGTCCTTCAATGCTTAATAATAAGCAACAAACAACAAAACAAAAAGACTTGGCACAACCTGCATGAGTTAGATTCTGTTCTACGTTCTGTCTAATGTAGTTTTTTTTGTTTTTTTAAACATATTTTTTCATTTTCGACACTTTCCCAGGTGTTTTGTCTGTAGATGCTGGGTGCTGGTCCATGGGGTTGAGCCGACTTGATGTATTTTACAGAAGGCTGCTCCTCTCCAAGCTGTTCATCGGTGGATGGGGCAAGCCTGAAGACCTGAAGAGGTGTGCAAAAACTGGCACAAGCAATTTGCAGACGACACAAAACTGTTCCTGTTTTACAAACTACATTGGCAATTGCTTTGTTTTGATCGCGAACCAAATAAAAGCAAACGACGTGATTTGAATTCTTCTTCTAAAATTAAGAGCTGCGATTGACAGTCTCACTTTGAAATCCAAACTTTATTGCTTTGCTTTCATTGAACGAGACCACCGCTGTAATGCATTCATGTCTCGTGCAGAGTGAGCACCGCATAAATGAATCTGCGAACGTTTCCAATGTTTTCTTTGTGTTGCAGAATCTTCGAATTCCGGAAGATCATCGGTGACAGAGACTTGTGCAAGTCTCTGGTGCCGAAAGACTATCCAGTGTATATCACCAAGGTTAGAGAGACCCAGTGGCACAATCCTCCAACGTGTTACGTTTCGGGGGGGGTTTTAAAAATGTCTTTTGCCTCTTTGTGAGCAGACGAGGGAAGATGCCGACTGTCACATCCACGACGGATTCTTCACCTCTCCTCTTGAACATTTCGTACCAGGGATCTTGCCACCAGAAGCTGTTCATGCCAGGTACGACTGTCCCTCTGGCGACAAGCTGCTGGAAGTCTGTGTTGCCTCGCTCACTTTTGTGTGTTCTTTTAGGTTCCAGTTTGTCGTTCCTAAGAAGTGGCGAAGAAACAGACCAGTGTGCATTCACCTGGCTGGGACTGGAGATCACGTAAGGATGTGTTTCAGTCACATGACTCTGGACAGGGAGCAAGAATCCTCAGACTGGACTGAAGCGGCCTTGTGGCTCTGTCAGATCCAGCAGCTTGGTGTTGGTATTTCAGAATCAGCACTATAGTTAAAGTGAAGAAGGCAGAATGAATGTTTTTCTAGTCGTTTATTCATCACTAAACCTGCAACCTGTTTTTGTGTGTGTGTGTGCAGTTTTTCTGGCGCCGTCGGACCCTGATGGCCCGGCCCATGGTCAAAGAGGCGGGAATGGCTTCACTGCTTCTGGAAAATCCTTATTATATCCTCCTCAGCTTCTTTCCAGATTCATCCAGTTGGCAGAGACACAGTCTGCTCGCGTCCCTCCCTCATAACTGATCATATGCACAGTTCAAGAAATACAATTCAGGGTCTGCATCCTTGGAAGGAAGCGTCCTCCGTCTGAAGGAAGCGTCCTCCCAAGGACCCGGCCAAGAACCCAAACCCCGCCTCCCCGGTAACCACACGCGGGCGGTCTAGCCTTCGCCGTATTTCCTGGTTGCGTCGCCGCCGTTCCCTCCTGCTGGACAACCCCGGTAGTGACGTTTTCATAGCATCAAGCTAACCATTGGTTCTCCATCTAACGATGGCGTTGGATGTTCTGAATATGTTCTGAAACTGATTATTTGATGTGAAATTTCAATACTTAAATGTATACGTGGTGTCTTTGCCAGTAGATGGCGCTAATTTCAGCTGACTTCCCAGGATCCCAGGATGCTTTGCAGCAGCACGCAAAGCATCCTGGGATACAGAAGGACGTGCAGGATAGTAGCGGTGCAGCCTTGGAATGGGCTAACAGTAGGCCGCATTCCCAGGGTGCATTTGGAGCGTCCTTCGGACTTGTGGGAATTGGGTCGAGCCTTCGTGCAGCGCTATGACGCAACTTCCTGTCAAAATGCAGCCTTGGAAGGATGCAGAGCCTGAACTGAGACGCAGCCAGTGTAATGTGTTTTCAAGGCAAACGCACAGCTGGAACTACATTCCAGTCATACCGGCATGGCGGAGGTATTTGAAAAGCGCATGTTTAGTACAACTCGTCCCAGCCGTGGTCGTGGGAGGCTCGGTTGCACAGAGCAGTGATGCTTCCTCTCCTAAACAAGACCCATGTGTATTTATTATCTATTATATTCTTTCTTTTATTCGAACCAAAGACCAGGTTAGCCTGACACTGACTTCTATGCAGATGATATCATCGTGTGCAGCGGTTTACTCAAGAAGTCACTTTGTAAGTGTTTCCTTCATGTTTGTTAATGTTGTGTGTTGTCTGGAGTTGTGTGTTTGATGAGCGCAACACTGTTCACCTCAGTTTGGTAAATCTTTTATCTCCAACTTCGATTGAAAGTTCCTTGACGGACCTTTCAACATGGATACCGCAAACCCAAAGATCAGCTGTGAGTTCACTTTCTTCTCATCACATTTTCTCATCCAGGAGTTCAGAAACTGTTTTCACGTTCACGTCAGATTATAGATATGGAGGTACGGTAGAGTCATTGACGTAGACTGAAGTCTGAAAATCTGGAAAATGTCGAGTTTGGAATTGTCAGAAAGTCACCGTCTCGTCAGAAAATGAAAACGCAGCCGTGCTGTGGGAAATTGTTCTTCATACGTGTGAAGTCATTAATACATGTTTGACTGGAAGGACCAAATTTTTTAAAAAAAAACGGGTCTGTTTCAGGCGGTCCTGTCTGAAGAACGTGTCCGACCTGTTTGTGATGGGAGGGGCCTTGATCCTGGAGTCAACGGCGCTTCTCCATTGGCTGGAGAGAGAAGGTTACTGGCCGCTTGGAATGACTGGCATCTCCATGGGAGGATACGTAAGAGCCCAGTGCAGATTGGAGACGCTGCCTCTTCTCGATGAGTCGAAGCCTCAGACTGGAGGCATTGATCCCTGGTTGTCCAATGGTTGCAGATGGCCTCACTGGCAGTGACCAACTGGCCGAAGCCGATCCCTCTCATTCCCTGTCTGTCCTGGTCCACTGCCTCCAGCGTCTTCACCACGGTAAAGCACGACCTCTGCCAGGTCTGTGAGGAGACAGGCATGAGATATCACAGCGTTGCACTCAGTGTTGGGAATGAACGGGGACAGATTGCAAAAGTCACAGATGTCTGGGATTGGACTTCCATTGTGTGTGACTTGGTGCCACAATTTGGATCAAAACTGCAATTTTCTGACAGATAAAACACCATTGGAGGCAAGTGTACTCAGAAAATACAGAGACTACTACTACTACTACAGTACTACTACTACTACAATACATACATACCTACCTTTGCTGAGCCAACCCAGGTCCATTGAGATGCTGTGTCACCAGGTTGCTGCCACTTTGGCCCACGAAGGACAGAGATTCACAACACTTCTGTTCACAAATACTTAATATTCTACCCAGGGCTGTGCGATTAATCGATTTTAAATCAAAATCGGATTTTTTTTTTTGTCAAGACAATGTTAAAAAAAAAAAAAGAAAAATCGTAAAATTGATGCTTTGAGGACGATAGACTGGTGTTTTGGATCAACTCGCTACTGTGTTAGCCGGCTAGCTTTGTTTACCCGCATCTGTAGTCTTCATCTGTCCTTTTTTTTTTTTTTTTTTTTTTTACAGAACTTTATTCAAAGGTTTAGATCGGAGTACAAAGCGAACTACGTCAGAGGGTACATAAAGAGTTTACAAAGAAAGAAAAAGAAAAAGAAAGGGAGAGAAGTGCAATATTTACACAGTCATGAGAGTTTACAGAAAAATGTTTAGATCGTCACGTATGTTCAAGGTCTTAATTGCCTTTTTGTTTCTCAAAAGCCTGATGGAGGTCACGTATTGTCTGAACTCACCACTGAGAGTTGTGTAGTTGTCCTAGCAACGGCCGAAAACCAGGAAGTGATTCTGTATGCTGCCCTCGCCACTGCCTGTCAGTAAATCATTTTTTCCCGAACTCACGTCCAACATGCACTTCTTCCGTTTTAGTAGCATCTTTACCGAGAAATGTAACCTAGCCCAGTCGTGCTTTGAACGATGTGTCGTAGCCTGATGTCGCAAGTTGCTCACTGGGTGTCGAAACCGAAATTGAAAATTTGAGTTTTCAGGAAAAAAAAAAAAAAAAATCAGGATTTTATTTTTGTCCAAAATCTCCCCCCAGCCCTAATTCTACCCATAACAATGTTTTGGTAAATACATAACTACTGTAAAGACATGATGCAGATAGATCGATCATGGAGATCACGTCAATAATTACCTGATGTATTGGTTAAGACTACCTGTACAATATTGTTTGTTGTGTATGCAGGGAGTCCTCAGCAAAGCGGTGAACTGGAGGGAGCTGGAGAAGCAGTACGCACGCAACTCTGTGTATGAGGAGGAAATCATCAAGCTGCTGGAGTACTGTGGGGTGCGTCTCTCACAGTAGACCCACAGCTTGATCAGTGTGGTGCATATCTGGATCATTTTTTTTAAGCCTGATCATTTCAAATTCAGCTCAACCAGCCAATGTTTTGCAAAACTGAATATTCCAGAAATATTCCTTCAGGTTACAGGTTGCTTTTTTTTTTTTTTTTTTTTTTTTTAAAGTATTTTAGGATTTTGGGGAAATAAGAGAAAGTTAAGTGACACAAGCCAGAATTAGTCACTCATATTTACACATCCGTCTGTGTGTCTGCACCTTCCAGACTGATTCCTTCAAAGTGGATCAAGAATTGGCCCAGCATGAAGACTCTTTGAAACATCTCCTCAACCTTTCTCAAAGTGACAGACTGTCAGGGGATTCAGCAGTGAAGTCAGGAGTGGAAGCTGAGTTGGTGCAGGTCCTGCTGGCCAAACAGGGCAGTGACCGGGCCAAGGCTGAAGACAGCCTCCACCCCTTTCTGGCATCGGCTAGCAGGCCTGGCACTAGTTTGGATAATCCAACCAGGTAATCACTTGATGGACCCAAATCCATCCCTTCACTCACCCAGTACACAGCTACTATCCTTCACGTCCTTCTGTATCCCAGGATGCTTTGCGTGCTGCTGCAGAGGGTTTTTGTTTATTTGAACGTCCAACGCCATCGTTGGATGGCGAACCAATGGTTAGCTTGATGCTGTGAAAACGTCACTTCCGGGGTTGGCCAGCAGGAGGGAACGGCGGCGACGCAACCAGGAAATACGGCGAAGGCTAGACCGTCCCGTGTGGTTACCGGGGAGGCGGGGTTTGGGTTCTCGGCCGGGTCCTTGGGAGGACGCTTCCTTCAGACGGAGGACGCTTCCTTCAGACGGAGGACGCTTCCTTCAGACGGAGGACGCCTCCTTCAGACGGAGGACGCTTCCTTCAGACCGAGGACGCCTCCTTCAGACCGAGGACGCTTCCTTCAGACCGAGGACGCTTCCTTCAGACCGAGGACGCCTCCTTCAGACCGAGGACGCCTCCTTCAGACCGAGGACGCTTCCTTCAGACGGAGGACGCTTCCTTCCAAGGATGCAGACCCTGGATTGAGACACAGCCACAGACACAGGGAGAAGCCAAGGTTGCACTTTGTCCTCTCAGTATCCCCACAGTTCCAGAACGGTCAGAGGTGAACGACTACATTTCCTCTGGGAGGAAGATTATTCCACTTGCTTTGTTCTGCCTGGGAACAGAGACATTCCCGACATTCCCAGTGAGTGTGAAGACACCCCTCAAAATCATGGATTCCAGGTTTTCCAATCATTCTGGAGCCACATATTAGTACACATTAGCTTTAATGTGGTTGAGCCATACAGGCTTGGCTGCTGTTTGGACCGATGGCATGACAGTTTGAATAAATACTGGTATTAAAAATATTCCAGGAAGAAAAGTCATCCATGTTTTCTGCTGTTGATTTTCAAAAATGTTTCCTCAGGTTTTCCAGGGATCAGAATCTAAGCGGCTGTTAAGATGCAAGTTTATTTTCCTTTCATGTAGTGGAGCACGACATACACAATATTTGTCGCCTACGTGTTGTCCGAGGTGGAACGCTGTGGCTGTGTGGCTCTGATCCAAGCCGTCTCTGCTCTCGGTTCCTCAGAGGTCTTCACGGCAGCAAAGTCCAACTGAAGGAGAAGAAAGCAGATTCGGGGAAATGCTGCGAGCGATCTTTGCACAGGGAGTCCATCAACTTCATGAAGGGCGTGATGGACGAGTGCACACACATGGCCAACTTCTCTGGTAGGTTTTCCCACTGCAGTGTTGATTAGGCTCCACGCAGCAACAGCCGCTGGTGGAACTCAGTGTGTCCCAACATTGTTGTGTTTTGTTGGACTGAAAACCTGAAGCTGTCTCCATCTGTCTCAGTCCCTGTGGACACCGGTCTCATCATCGTGGTCCAGGCCAAGGAGGATGCCTACATTCCTCGCACCGGAGTCCTCAGTGTGCAGGACATCTGGCCAGACTGTGAAGTCAGGTTCCTGAGCGGAGGACACATCAGCGCTTACCTCTTCAAGCAGAACCTCTTCAGGTAAAACCTCCAGCTCCAATGTAAAGGCCGTCGCCGTCAGCGAGGGCAAAACAAACAAACAAACAAACAAACAAACAAACGAGCCGCGCAAAAATGAAAACATGCAGGTTTCTTTGCGTGTTGTTGTTTATCTTCACTCAGTGTATGAAGCTTGAAGAGAAAAGGAAGTTTGTACTTCTTCCTATGGAAGCGCATTGCTGCCACCCTAGAAAAAAAAAAACAGGGCTCAATTTTTACGTTATAACGTGATAGTTTCACGTTTTTACGTGATACTTTTACGTTTAAACGTAAAAAATTATCACGTAAAAACGTGATACTGAGCCCTGTTTTTTTTTTTTTTTTTCTAGGGTGGCAGCAATGCGCTTCCGTATCTTCCTACTCCTTTTCGCTCATGTAATCTTAAATGCAGCTTCTATTTTGTTTGATTTTTTTGTGTTTTTTTTTTCCTTTTAACTGTTTTCTTTTTTTATTTTAGCTGTTTGGGGTTTTTTTTTGTTATATTTTACACAATCGAAATAAAGTATTCAAATCGAATCAAATCAAAACTCTTTCCAGCCGCCGGACCTGAATTTCTAGACCAACATCCACGTTTCTTATTCATTACTCATAAAATGTTTGTCAGCTGTTTTTTTTTGTCGGATTTCTTTCAGAAATATTGTGATTTTCAAGCTTGTTTTTTTTTTTTTCAATTGCGTATTGAACGGCAATTGCATTGCGACTTTCACTTGTGCGAGTAATGTGTAAAGTGCTAATGACATATATACGTTGCATTCACAGAAAGGCCATTTATGATGCATTCGACAAATTCTGTTTGAAGTATCCCAACCTGCACTGACCCGACACGACGGACCCGCGGCTTCATGCTGAAGAACAAAGTGCCTGTGAGAAGAATCACCATCTTCCCAACAACCCACATTGTTTTCTGCTGAGACTTTAACACTAGATCGTGTCCAGGTCATGTGACCACTGCCGGTCTTTACAGTCAAATCTCCGTCATTTGTGAGGCCGAAGGCTCGGAAATGACGACGAGCAATTGTGATTGGTCGAGATGGAAAACTGCTCAGTTCAGTTCAGTGGACGGATGTGTGATAAAAGAATAAAAGCTTTCATAATGAAGAAGAAAATGTGATTTTTAAAAGAGAGACTGAGGTTGAGAAGATGAGACTGGTTGTGATTTCACCACAACTTCCCGCTTCCCTTGAAATCAAGCAGCACCGGAAGTCCAATTCATGATGATGACATCAGTGTTTTTGTGTTTGAACTTTGATTGAAATCAAATCTGTTTCTAGCAAGTCTGATTGTGACAGCTGAGCCGCCTCAGTCGCTGTACACAACCTTGACAAAAAAAAACCTTGTGGACCACGTCAAGTCAGAAAAGAATTCTATCTTTTGTGTAATAAATGAGTCTGATGAACTGAATTGTGGATATTAAATTGTTCTTTCCCGTATTGGTCAAGTCTTTTCTATGTCATCTTTCACATCCGGTTGTTGTTTAATTGACAGACTACCTCTTGCAGTAACTGTAAGATGAATCAAATGATGCCAGAAATATTGACTTGTCATGGTGCCATTAATAATCCAGCGTTGTGAAAATGACTGTTGCTGAAGAACAACTGCTGAACGCCGCTTACTGCTTGATGGTTTTGTTTTTTGTTTTGTTTTGAACATATTTATGACTTTGTTATTGCCTGCATGATTGAATCCAGTGTCAGTGCAGTGAAAATCTTGTTTATTTTCAACGTCCATTGTCCATTTTGATTTTTCAGCCATAGTACAAATTGTAGTAGATTTTTAAAACTGAATCTCTGAATCTTAGAGGCATTAGCATTTTCCTTTGGCTTTTTTTTTTTTCTAAAACAATTAATTAAATAAAAATTGTCTGATGTATCTACTGGCAATTTTTTTTTTTCCCCGTTGAATTTTTAGGTTGCTTTAAGCTTGAACTCACTGTTTCTACTTCCAAAGCTTCCACAAGCATGATTTAAAATGGCCAGAATAGTTGAAAATATAAAAATATTTTTTGCACACAAGCAATTACATATATTACATCCATATATTGGTTTTAAAATCTATAATTATATTAGTAAAAGCTGAATAAATTGGCCATAAATACATAAATAAAAGTGTGCACTCAGGGTACAATAAAACGTCATTTAGTTTTCCTGCCCTCAGAATGGTTTTCTAGTATTTATAAGAATCTCCAATAGGGGTCCCAGTGCTCCCAGTGAGCTGCTGTGAACAGACTGGAGGAATTGTCCACAGGGTTGAGTGGTCTGTTTATTGTAGAACATTGGTTTGCTTTGTTTGTATATTTCCTGACTCCATTTACCATCAATACTTGTTTCTCAGAAAATAATAAAACCAAGCCAGACTTTGTTGACCTCACAGATTTCTGTAAAGGTAAAACATGACCGTGGTGCATACAGTACAGGTACTACCCGAAAAATTAGAATATCCAGTAAAAGTTGTTTTATTTTGGCAGTTTAACATAAAAGATGAAAGCAACAAATTTTATTGAGCCATTCCACGCAAATTGACATCTCAAGCAGTTCCTTGTTGTCACTTTGCTGATTAAGATTTTCAGCTTATTAAAACCACAAACCTGAGACCAAAGACCTGATCAGCAAAATCCAAAGAAATCAAAACTTGAAATATATTGATTTGCATATTATTCCTTTATATAATATGTCACATTCACCTTTTAAGTTGAATTGCAGAAATACAGCAACCTTTTCAGGATATTCTCATTTTCTGGGTAGTAACTGTATGTGTGTGTGTGTGCCTGCATAAATACATCATGCCACTAGGTGACAGTCACGCTTTGTCAACCCTGCATTGTGGCGACACTGTGCACTGGTGTTCCTCTGCAGTACTTTGCCTGATGTCTTCCTTATATTCTTGCAGTGCAACACTCACTACTGCCGTGTGTTTGTGTTTGTCTGTAACTCTAAATCTGCTGCGCAAGTCCCGCACAAAACTCAGTGACACGAAACACTACAAGGTACTCGTAAAATATAGTTTCTCCAAACGGGGTTTTTGTCATTTGGGTACTTATAATCACCGTCATCTATGTCCAAGAGGCAGTTTCTCCAGAAAAGATAGTTGTTTATTCGTTATTTGACACTAAAAACAGAGTTCAACATCGTCGAGCTTTTATTGTGGTACTTCCGGTTGCCGGCAGCTTGAATTAGCATATTAGCTAAATGTTTAGTTTCACCCGAAACATTTAGGTGTAACATTTAGATTTAGATTTAACGTTTATATTTAAAGTGTTAAATGTGCTTAAAAAAAAAGAAAAAAAAGTGACTTTCGAAAATGCACACAACTTTTTAAAAACACGATTTGAAGCTAAATGTGACAAAGTGTTGCTGTTATTTTCAGCATGACAAACTTTACAAACGGCGCCCCATAGTTTACTGCGTACACTGAAACTCAAACTAGTGCTGCTGCTTCCAGCTAGAAAACAGGCACCGCTCACCTACCTGCTCCCCTTAAGCTGAAGAAAGAAAGAAAGAAAAATCTATAATCTATGGTTCCTGCAAGGTGGTTGGAGATGTTCTGGTGGAGACTGAAGATGTGATGAATAGTGAGAGCAGTGAGACAGACCAGACCAGGATGTGGGTGGGGAAGTTGGAAGTGTGTAAAATGTCCAAGAGTTTAGTGACAGAGTTCTTCCCAACATGGAAAATACTGTAAAATCCCCCCAGGAAGAGAATGGATGAAGAGGAGGCAGATGAAGAGGAGGCAGATGAAGAGGAGGCAGATGAAGAGGAGGCAGATGAATGGGTGAAGGTTGTAAGAGGTCAGAGAAAGAGGAGGTGGTAGAGGGTGGCCTGAGCAGCAGAATGGAACCAAGTCCAGTTAAAGTCCCAGTCATTGTCACATGACAATGTGACAATGATGTGAAGGATGTGAAATTTCTTCTCTGCATTTGACCCCTGAGGGAGCGGTGGGCAGCAGCGGTACTGCACCCGGGAATTCCAACCCTGAAGACTGAGAGTTAAGCAGGGAGGCCTTGGAGACCTTTTTTTTTTTTTAGTCTTTGGTCTGACCTGGCTGGGGATGGAACCCACAACCTACCAGTGTCAGGGCGGACACTCCACCACGAGACCACTGAGCTGGTCCCACTGAGCTGGTTCCACTGAGCTGGTCCCACTGAGCTGGTTTGGGGTTGATGTGACGCAAGTTGAGAAGAAGAAGAAGAAGAAGAAGAAGAAGAAGAAGAAGATGGGTTGATGGAGGAGGAGGAGGAGAAGGAGAAGGAGAAGAAGAAGAAGAAGAAGAAGAAGAAGGAGGAGGAGGAGGAGGAGGAGAAGGAGAAGAAGGAGAAGAAGGTATGAGGAGTGGCAGTGCAGTGGGATGACGGACAGATGGGATGAAGTTAGTGGATGAGATGTATCGATCCATACAGGATGTACTGAGACAAATTCAGGCAAATTACGATGACATGAAGTTACCAAGTCATCATCCTCACTCAACAGCTGGAACTGAGGGTTCAGCAGGACAAGACACTTTCTGCCCAGCTGAGACCCAGTCGCAGTCAGTCAGTCAGTCAGTCAGTCGGTCAAAGGTCAGTCGGCAGCCCTGGATTTTCCTACTTTTCCTTCGATTTTTTTTCCCCCTGGTTTTTCTTCAACTTAGATTTTTGAGTTGGAGTTGTTAGTCATGCATTGAACGGAGGTCTGTGAGAGCGTGTAGCTGCGATCGCGCTCCGTTGCCATCACAAATGACCCGCTCTTTACATCGTGTAAACACTTAGCCATCTTAAAACATTGCCTTATTAAGGCAGAGAGAGGGCAGAGTCGCAGGCTGGAACTTGGTCCCTTGATCCCTTCACAGCAGAAGCAGAGCCAGAAGGTTCATCGTGGGGGTCCACTGGAGTCCCCGACGACTGACAGCCAGTTAGCGTCTTAGTCAAGTAGCAAATAACTTCACATTGGTAGACTGGTCAGTGCACAAAGTTGCAACTTGTGCTTCTCTGTACTAAATATCGGATCATTTCATACGACCTCCTCGTCTTAAAACCACGTTAAGGTTCAGTGTGTAATGTTTGGAGATTTTCAAGAAGAAGCAGCAACCTCAGGTGGCTACGTTTCAGATTGCAGCGTCTTTCACTCATCCTCCCTCCCCCGAGCTTGCCAGTGAACTACAGTGGCCTGCGAGCACAAACCTGGACACCATGTCCACCTTCTTCTTTGTTGGTTTCTTTGAAGATGCGATCGTTCACCCTAATTACCAAACGCACTGTCAGGCGGCTGGATTGTCCACACCAGGCTTCCTTAGAAATATTGCAGTAGAAGATGGCAGAAGATGACCCTTGATCTATGTATATTCTTATGTATTTTTGACAACTGTACTGCAATCACACACTTTTCTTCATGTATATATGGGCTGTATAGTCAGATTTTACCAATATAAAAATCATAAGAAGCCAATTTTACACACTGGACCTGAAAGTAAAGCTTCCAACAACTTCCTTCCAGACCCCATTATTTTTTAAATTTCAGTTTAATTCATTTCTAGTTTAATTTTTCACTGACTTTCAGCCTCAGTCTCTCTCTCTCTCTCTCTCTCTCTCTCTCTCTCTCTCTCTCTCTCTCTCTCTCTCTCTCTCTCTCTCTCTCTCTCTCTCTCTCTCTCTCTCTCTCTCTGGCCTCAGCCATTGCATCTGCATTGCTGTGTCCTCACATGCTTTTATCATCTTATTATCAATAGTAAGAATGATTTATTATTATTATTCCCATAACTTTATTGAGAGAGACACTTTAGAGATGATGTCATGTCGTTGATCTATTTTTGGACTTGGTCTTCAGTCTTCCTCTCTTCTGTCCCTCGCTCCTCTCCTCTCCTATCTCATCCATCTGCTCTCTCTCTCTTTCTCCTCAGTTCCAGTGAAGCTTCCACATCATGCTTCACTTTCCGGCCGCCGTCATTCCGCCGCTGCAGAGAGCGGCCAGATTGAGAAGAAATACCAATGCCGATCTGTTTCTCCTTCTCCCCATCTCCATCTCTCTTCTTCTTCTTCTTCTTCTTCTTCTTCTTCTTCTTCTTCTTCTTCTTCACCCACCCAACTCTTTCTCTCTCTGTTCAGCTGGATGTGGATGACTTCCTCCATCCTCTTCTCTCGCTCCTCCACTCTGCTGTTTATCCCTCTGCCTCTTCATTCCCTCCATCATTCCCAGACAGACACAACAGGGTGTAGCTCTTTCTTTCTTTCTTTCTTTTTTTTTGCTTGTTCCTCTGCCATCAGTCATGATTGTGTGGGTGGGGGTGGGAGTGGGGGTTGGGTGGGTGGTGGTGGTGGGGGGGGCTGTCCTTCCTTGCTGTTGGCCCCGGCCCTGGTGACCATACAAGGTAAGAGTGAAATGCATGGCTTCCCAGGCCACTGGCTTCAAAAGAGAGTCGGGGATGGCAAGCGAAGCATCCATCCTGCGCTCTGAGTAGAACCTGAGCAGAACCGGCCCAGTTGCAGGGAACTCTGGGAAATGGAGAGAGGAGAGAGAAGCTGGCAAGATGCAGAAACCTCCAGCGGGACCAGCAGCAGATTCACCAGAAGGTACGAAGACTTCCTCTCTTCTCTCCTGTTTTCTAGCACGACAAGCGGCCGGTTGCTGTCTGAGGTCCTGCTTTCAATTCCCGTGAGGAATTTGCGTGTTTTCCTCAGCGTCTGCATGTTCTCTCCGTGTGTTATGTGGAACTGTGGCCCCAGTGGTGAACAGGCCACTGGTTGGAGGTGCTCGCTGCTTGAAAGGCAGCACGCTGTCACACTGAGAGTGCAGGAGGAGAGGAGATGAAGATCCGGGTTCTCCTCTTCCTCCAGCCAAACATTGGTCTCGTCGTGTGGCCTCGGCAATGAAATCCAGGTTGAGATCGAGGTTTTATGTTTGATCGACTTCATCTTCATTGGCAGCGACTTTCAATCGTGTTAAATAATCTTGACAGACTTGATGATCAAACTTGATGAACTTCATTTAGAATCGCTGCAAATTGTTTCACCCGGAGGTTAAAGTCAAGTTAAGCCAGAGTCAAACTGACTAAAATCCTAATTGTGAGTGAGTGGGTTTGTGCCGTTCTGGTTAAAATGGCAGCGACACACACCCGACAGTGTGACGAGTGTGTTGTCAGTGACTGCACTTCAGTCTTGGGCGTCAACCGTGTTCCATGCAAAACTCAACGATTTAAACAACCAAAGCGCTGCAGGCTTCCCTCACACAGAGACAGTCAACCCCACTGCAGCTGCACTGTGTTATTCAGCACTGGCTGTGAAAGAGGGAGCCTGCACCAAAGTGTCAAAGTAGCAAAGTGTGTTGCGTTGCATCACTTCTGGAGGCTCTTGAGCTTCTCCAAGACATGAAAACAAACCTTCAGCACGCAAATAAAAAGAAAATGAATTTTTCCACACACACTGGCAGTCAACAGTTTGGACTCACTGTATGAATTAATGTCTGTTCTTTCATTCTCATGACTATTGAGGTTGCAGTTTCTCACTGAAGGCATCAAAACTACGCATGAACACACATGGACTTATGGAGGAAACAATAAAAGCGTCAACGAACTCAAACGCATTTTATATTGAAATTCTTCAAATTGTCTTCAGTGTCTCTCTGCAGTGGAGAAAGTTGTAGCGATAAAAAAAAAAAAAAATTGCATGAGAAGGTGTGGCCTAACTTTTCACTGCTAGCGTACATAATAATTGTATATAAAATGGCAGAAATACCACCTTGAACGCACATTATTATGAAGACCTTCAGTTGTTTGGAGTCAGTTTGCTGTTGCACAGTTGAGTTTTTTTTTTTTTTTTTCCTCCGACCGACCGCCAGTGGAAACTTTCCGGACCTGAGAAACGACCAAAGGGGAGGAGAAGCGGAAATACTGATTTGGCCGAGATTCTTCAGAGTGCGGCGGGTTAGAGGACTTTCACATAACCCCCACCAGCCAGACATACACATTCCAAGGCATGCAGCCCCCCCCCCCCAAACTGCAGCAGTCCCCATCTGGGACTAACACCATGATTACTGGGGTCATTTTCACATGAGAGAAGCAAGAGGAAGGAGGAGAGAGGGAGCGTGAGAATGAGGAAGATGGCAGGCAGAAGGAGAGGCAAGGTAGAAGAAGACATGAACCCAGCCATCACCTCGCATTACTGAAGAGTTTTGTCAACTATATTTGGCTGCTTTTGAGTACAGTTTCAATGAAAACCCAGCTTGACACGCGGCAGGTTGGCCAAACTTGACGGTTGTGTTTTTCTACTGCGTCTCTTCCAGGTGACAGACTGGAGGAGGAGGAGGAGGAGGAGGAGGGGTCCAGTCCCGGTCAACTACAAACTACCGGTGGTTCCAAGCATGTAAGTCACTGGCACCTTCATTGCAGAAGCTAGTGACCGACAGGTTGTGTGTTTGGTTTATTCACTTGCAGAAGCTACTTAGCTTTGAAAGCAGAGAAACAGGTTGAAAACAGGACCACTGGAAAAGACAGCTGTGTGTAAACGGTTGACAGGTCAACATTGTTCCATCAAAACTATGAACGAACACATCTGGAATATGGATGAAACAGAAAAGTTTTATATTTTACAAGATCTAGAACAGCCAGCCTTCATATAAAACACACAGAAGCCAACATATTGAGGAATTGAACATTCTTTTATTTTGATAATCCACACATCTTGCTCATATATTTGATGCCTCCAGTGTATCTGCAGTGTAGATGTGTCCGCACTGTTGACTGCTAGTGTGTACCTGCTGCAGTGCTGCTGCTGGGGCTGGTTCCCTTTATCTTGGTGACCCCAGTTTATTCCCAGTGGCCCAGTGGGGAACTCTGCTAGGAACTCAATGTTCTGTTCAAGCTGCTCCGACCTTCAGGGTTTTTTTTTTTTTGGGGTGGGGGGTGAATATGATGGAAACAACATTAACCATTACCACTGTGACTTTAAGACGTCATGTTGCCATGTTTGGACAATTTGCATTTAGCCATCATAAGAAAAAAAAACGCAATTGGATTTTTCTCCTCCACCCATTTGACCAGTGAGCAATCTCTCTCTCTTTCTAGGCCAGAACTTTTTCTACTTTTTTTTTTTTTTTTTGTAGAATTTACAAAGAATCCAACACGAGGATCAAGAGGCCAACGAGATGCTTCCTGTCCGTGATTTTCAAGAGGAGCTGGGGGTTGGGAGTGAGAGAGGGAGTGAGAGAGAAAGGAAACCATATTAGGCAATGTTTGGCTGAGCAGGAGTGATGACTCTTACTACTATCACTGCACGTCTAAACACACGGCCGCATGTTGAAACACAGACGCACCGCTTCACCCCAGGGCTTCTTCTGCTTCTTCTGCTTTGCATGCATTGTGAGTGTCGCTGCAGTGCTGACGAATCCGTCTGCGTTAGTCGCAGTTTACCGCTGCTGTACCACACACACACACACACACACACACACACACACACACACACTGTCCAGTGAAGTGGCATCATTTCCATGTCGGTTACGAGGAACTCTAAATATTTCACACTGCAGTCAAACAGAACCCTGGATTTGGTGGGTTTGGACTTGACTTCTTCTCTCCCTCCTGTTGTGAGATTCACTTCCTGTTAGTGCGCGTCGCTGAAATGACTAGAAGCCTTGACTATTCCAATGAAATGACTCCTTTTTTTTTCGAGGACGTAGTCATGCTTTACATCTTGTAGCTTTGCACTCGCTTCAACACAAATCTAAATAAAAATCCTGTCCACATTTTACAAGTAGCTGCTGGATGTAGCACGCCGACACTGAGCTGATGCAGCGTTGCATCGTACAAGAGGTCAAGGCACTGAAATGAACAAACTACATAGAGGTGGTTTGTTTCTTCCTTCACTAAACTCAACGCGACCTTTGCTTTTTTCTATTTGCCTCGAATGTCTTTCGCTGCATTTCGACTCTGCGAGTGTTTGCTGGAGAGCCGGAGAGATGGAGGGGGAAAAAAAACAAAAAGAGAAGAATCCTCTTTATAAGGACTTGTATGAAGGGCTAAAAGCCTCCTCTACCTTCCTGCCTTTTAAGTCTCCCCAGCCGTGACTAGAAAAGGCAATGTTTGTATTGGGCTAAAAGGAGGAGTTAAGGATTGACTGGCTGAGTCGGGGGCTGTTTATATAGAGCTGCAATCTTATTTTCCATGATCCCTAAAATAAGAGGCCCGCTCCTGCCATATATGGAGCCGGGAAGTTTCCATGTGAGCCGGGGGTCTGCTTATTCTTCTGTGTTCCTCTGTCATAACGTTGTCTCCCTGTTTCTGCTCCTGGCCGTCATCAACACTGACACCTTATACAATCACACGGGGGAATTTACATCGGCATTAAAAAAAAAAAAAAGCAAAGCAGAAATATCTTTTGTCCCATCTTCTGTTTGGCCAGGTGTTGCTGAGGAAGCCACCGGGTTGCAAGAAGGAAGCCAAAACACTGCAGTGGGGTAACGTAGTGCAGGCACTGACTGCTCCTCATATGCACTCAGATCCTTGGATACATTTAGACCTGTAATGCGAGTATGATGCAAAGATTGAAGTCATTATTACAATGAAACATTTTCCATCATATCGGTCCCGTCTTTTTATTGTTAATTGATTGACCAAAAATCAACGTTAGTGTGGATTTTTCAACTAGGTTCTCATGAAGCCGACGACCGGCGAGATGCAAGAATGTCAGGAATTATTTTGAGTTTTCAAGAAGCCAGCAGCAGAGTGAAGAAGTGCTGGTGCCGCAGGTGAAGGTTTGTGGAACTTGGACATTAGTGGGAGAAGTTGGGCATCAAAGGATAAATAAATACAGGTACTACCGGAAAAATTAGAATATCCAGTAAAAGTTGTTTTATTTTGGCAATTTTAACATAAAAGATGAAGGCAACAAATTTTATTGAGCCATTCCACGCAGATTGACATCTCAAGCAGTTCCTTGTTGTAACTTTGCTGATTAAGATTTTCAGCTTATTAAAACCACACAAATCACCTTTTCAGTTTTGTACTTGCAAAATACAAAGAATCAACCTTTTATTCAGGATATTCTAATTTTTTTGGACTTGCAGAAATACAGTACCTGCAGATGCAGGCTGGGCAGTACCTGCAGATGCAGGCTGGGGGTTCAGATGAAGGTGCACCGTCATTCACACTGAGCACAATCAGCAATGTGTTGAGCGAAAATAAATTGGAAAATATTCAGTTTTTAAAAATATTTTTTTTTTTTTTTTTAAATATGTTCTATATTTTTTGTCTTTTTGCTTGTGTTTGGCGAGTGCAGTGAAGTGCTTGTCTGCAGTCGCTCCCTGTGGCCCATGGTGCAGTGCTGCATCTCTGGTCAGTTGATAGTCTGAGATGAAGCACTGTAGCTCGGGACAGAGGGCAAAATGAGCTGGAGTTCCACTTCTCAGCATTTGCACACTCATTCAGTCACAATGCAGGAATGTATACACGTGTATATACATATATTTAAGAATAAATATTTTTTTTGCTGCAAGTTTGTTCACAAGTCTGCTAGCTTTGAAAAAAATACAAATGAAATCCTCCTTCAGAGAGAGTGAAAGCTTCTCTCTGTCTTTTCCCCTCTCCTGGGGTCCAGTTTTCCCAGGAATCCCTTGACCTATCAGAAAGGGGGATTCCTGGAAATACTGTTCTTAGGGGCGGGGCTAATCAACCATTTTCACTCTGCATTTGTCGTTTGGGAGGTGGCGGAGAATCGAAAACACTTGATGAAGGTTCCATGTCATGTCAATCCAGTTGTGAAGCTGTTGTGTGAAACATCTGCTCCCACTAATTGTCAATAAAGCCAAAGGAAACGGTCTGTTGTCCATTATTGTCCCCGAACACAGCGTGCATTAGGCTGTAGTAACAGTAAAGCACTGAGTAAAATGTAGAAGAACTATTTTCTTTTGGCTGGAACAGAGGAATTGACCAGCAACATTAAATCACATCGATGCTTCAGCACCTCAGCAGAAAGTCAATCACAGCAGTCAAGAACCCGCAGTTCAATACACAGCCCTGAACGCAACATTCTGAAGATCACATCCATGCTTAGAGGTCAAGTGTGGAACAATTGAAGATTTTTTTTAAGAAGAAACAGTGCCATCAAGTGGTGACGTTTTAGATCGCAGCACTGTTTCATTTCTGTCTCACTTTTTGGCCTTCCCTCTCCTGAGTTTGCCGGTGAACTACGGTGGCCTGCACGCACAAACCTGGATACCTCAGCCACCTTCTTCTTCTTCTTCTTCTTCTTCTTCTTCTTCGTTGATTTGATGAGTTGAGCGTTCACCCAAAATGCAAACTGATAATTAGCGCAGTTTCCAAGACGGCGGCTAACTGCTAGCAAGACCATTTCTCTATGTATATTCTTCCATACATATAAGAACCATTCTAAGCATAGGAAAACTAAATTCATTATATTGTACTGTGAGTATACACTTTAAATATTTAAAAACATTTTATTGGCTGTATATTAAGCGTTTACCAATACAAAAATCATAAGTCAAGCCAGATTTTACTCACTGGTCCTTTAACCAATGATCTGAAGGTAGTGAACTGCAGTGAGTTGTATGAAGCTTGTGGATCACTGACAGTTGCAGTCCAGCAGGGGGCCACGCAGCAGCAAGCCCCAGGGCGGTGGGACGCCCACGCAGAGGGGAACCCACTGAGAGTGAAGGAGGAAGAGGAGGAAGAGGAGGTGGTGGGGAGGCACCAGCACAGTGGGCAGAGGAATCCCAGCCCCAGATGGTGACCCCTAGGGGCAGGCAGTGGTAGTAGTCTCTACGGGACAACCACTAGACAAGGCATCAGTCAGTTTCGTTGACCCAAATCTTCCCCGTTTAAAATGTTTGCTGTGATGTGTGAGCGTGTCAGCCATCGCTTTAGTGCAAGAGAATTTATTTGCATTTGCGCCACTTTTTGCACTTAATGGCTGAAACTTGACTTTTTTTTTTTTTTTTTTTTAAGTGTGTTAGACACTTTTCTTTATTTGAACAAAATCGTGACTGCTGTTCATCAGTAAATTAAAGTCCAGCTGTAAATGACTTGCACATCTGGTGTCACTTACAATACATTTACATTGACACTGTACATCATCAGTCTATCATCATCTCAATGGTGGACCACAATGAGTTCTTAAAATCTGACAGAGAGGCCTTTAAATACGTACGAGGGGTATTTAGAAAACATACAGCATCGTGTTTGATTGAAAAATGGGCAAAAAGATTCGATGAAATACAGCTACTTTATGACTTGCTTACTAATAATATAATTAGTATTACAGTAGAAAGTGTTCTCCCCTATGGCAGTGGAAGCTGCACCCTGAAACAAACAGAAACCTCTGCACGTGTTGCTCCACCAGAATGTTGCATCTACTGCTTAACATCAGCAAGAGCGAGCATGTGACCAACGAGACCCTGCGTCTGACACTGGTAGGTTGTGGGTTCCATTCCAGGCCAGGTCAGACCAAAGACTGTGAAAACAGAAGCCAAGGCCTCCCTGCTTGGCCCTTAGTATTCAAGGTTGGAAGTGGTGGTGGTGGTGGTGGGGGGGGGTAAGATCAGCCAATGATTCCCAGGTATTTTTTTCTTATGAGGTGAGCGAGAAGATGGCAACCAGGAGAATGAGGCCAACACCGTCAGAGATGTCATGAACTGTCGGGCAGCCAATTAGTGCCATGGGAAAACAACACACGGGCATCCGGACATGTGATGATGTTCTCGAGGAGGATGCAGCAGCAGGAAGTACCAAAGAACTGGCGTGATGGAAGGAGAACCAAATGGAGGAGAAAGTTGGCCTCCTTTGGGACGTGACAATCACTGGGACTTCAACTTTATGAGGGAACACCACAGATGAGTGAGAAGATTGCAGCCAGGAGAACAAGGCCAGCTGGATGACGACGTCAACTGCCGGCCAGAGAATCGGTGCTGCGGGAACCAACACGCCGGGCGTTGGAATCGTGGACGTCCCATCCTGGCGTATGTAGATGTTCTCAAGGAGGAGACGCAGGAGTAGAAAGTGAACAATGAACTGGCTGGAAGATGAATGAAGAACCGGGAAGAAGAGAAGCAACGATGGAGGGTTGGTCTGAGGACCTAGAGAGACTGTCAAGCCTCCAGCTTCCAACAACTGGGGTTTCCCACCGTCACAGACAGTAGACTAGACGACGGAATGGGTGAAAATCATCCAACACAACACAACACAAAGGGCTAACTGGCTAAACGCTAAACGGTCAGAAAAGTGGACATCTCGGACAACTTGGCATCTCACAATTAATGTTTTATTAAGACGCTCAAAGTGTAGCCGTCCAAAACGTTCCTTCCAACTATTGAGAAACATGAAACACCATCAGGAGGGGAGAAATGCTCAGGAAAACCATGACAGATATCCAGAATTCCAATTTAGACAGTTATCAACAATCGAGCTCAGAGTTATTTTATGTTTTTATTGGTATTTTTTTTTTTGGAGAAGACCATAAGTTTTACAACAGATTTAATTCAGAGCTCTAAAGAGAGGAATAGAACCAGAGTATCATTTCTACCTTTGACCTTTTGCCAGAAGCTGCTTATACTGTCAACAGGCATATTCTAATGAACGTAAGAGAGAGAGAGAGAGAGAGAGAGAGAGAGAGAGAGAGAGAGAGAAAAGAAAAAGAAAACAAAACATTTGATTCTTTTCAGTAAATGAAATACAGGGTTGTATCATTCGTTATTTCGGAAAACAAAGTGGAGATCAGTTTTGAGGTTTACACATTTTTAAAACTGCTTAGTAAAAGGAGGGAGTCAAAAAAACCAAAAACAAAGTGAAGGAGAGATGCTTTAATGAGGAGAGAAAAAAAAACATAAAACATAATCAAAGGCCCAGCTGACTACCTTCTTAAATTCTGATTCTGAAAAATAAAAGTCAACACCAAAAAGAGGTAAAGGATGGGGGCGGGGGAGGGGCGGGAGGGGGCGGGGCAAAGGATGTCTGCATGTCTGCGGGTGAAGCGAGGGGCTACAGCCTCCACATCCAAAAAAATTGTTTCTTTTTAAATTCTTTTGTTTAGGAGTGCAGAGTTTGTTTTTTTTTTTTTATATATATACACAGATGAATATATAGATATCACAGCACTGTGTGTAAATCTATACATTTCCATTACATAGAGCGTTATCATGGAAGGAGAGAGACTTTCGCTGTCGCGTTTTGATTTCCAGAAGAGAGACGCTTGGTTGGTCCTGGACGCCAACGCTTCTCGGAGCTCCGCTGTGGTCAGCCAGCGCTCAAAAACCTGCAGGGAGGGGAAAAGGCAGTCAGGACAGAGGGTGGGACGATCGCTTCCCGGGTGGGAACGTCGCACCAGGAAGTGTGGATCCTGTAGGACGACGACGACGACGGAGGCGAGTGGCAGGAAACTGTTTGCAGGGACAGGAAAGTGAAGCAGGAATGACGTTTCATTGGCGGAAGGCGAGGCGTCAAAAGTCGATTTAATCAATCAATCAATAGATCAGTCAGTCAATCAATCCATCAGTCAGTCCATCAATCAATCTTGGTGTTTCAAACACAGATCAGACTACAACAACAGAAGTCTTTGCTAATCTTTCACAACATTTTGTTGCTGGAATGTTTTCCACTGCAGCAGGACAGAACCTGAACCTCAACCAGAACCAGGTCCAGGTCCAGGACTCTAGTTAGGCCAGTGGCCTCATGAAGTTCTCTGTATTGAATGGGTGAGTACTGAAATGCAAAGTCCTCGTATTCTATTTGTTTGTATACAAGTTGTACTGGTGCAACCCAGTCAGAAACTACTGCTGTAACGAGGGGAAACTTAACCAAGTATTAAATTTACACCAACGTAAAGTACGCTGTTCCTACAAGCATCAGTACTTGCCCATAAATACCTTGATAAAAGTGTACTTCACAGTACAACAAAAGTAGTTTTCCTACAGGTTTTTGGGCGCAGGCCACTGTAGTTCACCGTCAAGCACCTTGGGTTGAATTTCATGTCTGAAAGGTGCAATATTAATAAACTACTGATTGATTTGTCGGACCAAATCCTCTGCATTCTGTCATTTTCTATTGACGTTGAATTTAGAACTTGTACTTTTGAGAAAATGATTGTTTAAACTTGAATTATGTTGGTGAAAGCAGGCAACACTGCACGCAGCCAACTGTCCTTGCAATGCCTGGGGAAAGAGAGAAAAACACTGGCTTGCACAACTGAGGCACCACGGTCACCCTGTGAGCAGGACACTTAAAATGTCAACCAATCCTACGCTGCCACAGACTGCTAGGGGGCGTCCTTGATGCACTGAGCCCCCCGATTTCTCTCTCTGGCTGTGTCTCAATTCAGGCTCTGCATCCTTCCAAGGCAGCATCTGAAAGGAAGTTGCGTCATAGCACCGCGCAAAGGCTCCTCCCAATTCCCAAAAATCCGAAGGACGCTCCAATGCGCCCTCGTTTTAGCCGATTCCAAGGCTGCACCGCTACTATCCTTCACGTCCTTCTGTATCCCAGGATGCTTTGCGTGCTGCTGCAAAGCATCCTGGGATCCTGTCAGCTGAAATTAGCGCCATCTACTGGCAAAGACACATTTGACATTTCACATATTCACAATATTCAGTTTTTAACGTAGTGTTTTTACTTATTTGAACATCCAACGCCATCGTTGGATGGCGAACCAATGGTTAGCTTGATGCTATGAAAACGTCACTTCCGGGGTTGGCCAGCAGGAGGGAACGGCAGTGACGCAACCAGGAAATACGTCGAAGGCTAGACCGTCCCGTGTGGTTACCGGGGAGGCGGGGTTTGGGTCGGTCCTTCTGGGCCGGGTCCTCGGGAGGACGCTTCCTTCAGACGGAGGACGCTTCCTTCCAAGGATGCAGACCCTGAATTGAGACACAGCCTCCACCTCTCTCTACCTCCTCCTACCTTAAAAAAAAAACTAGCCAATCCCCTCCCTCCCCTGTCCATAATATGCAATCCTTTCCATCACAGCCAGTGAGGCTGAAAATCTGCAGACATCCTTTTAAGAAGCCTCTACTAGTGTAGTCCTATCTGTCAAAGACTGAGGTTATCACCATTTATCTCCGTCTTTAAAAATAGGAGCTAAAGTCAAGAGTGTGTAAAGAGACAAAAAAAAACCTGGGGTGCCAACAAATTGTCGCAACAATACGATAGAGTGTCAAAGCAACAGCGGCGTGTCCACATCTGCTCGCCATGTCTTGATCTCTGTGAGCTCAGGCCATCAGCAATAAAGCTCAGCGGAGGCCGACTGAAGTGACTTCCTGCTGGGTCAGACACTGCTTCCTCTTCTTGGCCTCCTCACAAAACGACCACTGGTGATTGGCTCTGGCCACCTGGCCACCTGCAGTGTCTAGCAGTGAGATCCTGCCGCCTGGCTGGGAGTGCTCGAGTTCGACTGGTTTCCCACCAGCTGCCTTTCCATGACACTTTCTCACAAAAATAAAAGAAATGAAACAAAATTGTCCATTGAATGGTGTGCAACGCGCGAGCCGTAATGTTTGTCAAATCTCATGCCGAGAGATTTCACCAGAATTACGTTTGCTTGCTGTCTAGAACGGTTGTTCTATTTTTCTCTTTGATATTCCGTCTCCTCCTCCGTCCAATCATAACGCACCATTTTCACCGGTCACGTGACCCCGTTCGTCACGTCCGCTGACGCGTCACTGTGAAAAAAAGTGTTTCCATGACACTTTAGCGATATTCCTCTGTGTGGATGCGAGTGGAAAACCACCTCATGAGAGCATCAGAACCTTTGAGAGGTTTTTCCAGGTTATCAAAATCTGATTAAGTCGGGGCCTCACCACGCACGCGCACACACACACACACACACTGTCACCTTCCAGATGATGTGGACGGTGTCTTCTTCACTGGACTCATTTGGTGCTCTTCACCCCAACCGGTCAAAGCCGATGAGCGCCCTCTGCAGTCTGGATCTGCTCTGGGTTTCTACCTACAGGGAGGGGCTTTCTTCCTGCCTGCGGTCGCTTCAGTCTCACTTGGTTTTCTGCTGATTGTACGAAGCGCTTTGAGCCGCCTCTGGTCGCGGTTTAGCGCCGTACAAACAAAGGTTGATTGATGTGTGTGTGTGTGTCTCCCATTGTTGCCTCTCTAGTGCACCTGTTTATTTCATTGACAACAAAGTAGCTGACACTGACTGACAACCACCTGTGGGGGGCGACTACTCAAACAGAGGAGCAGCTGTTCATTTGAGGCGTCTTGCAAGATGTCCCACGGCTGCTGCTGCTGCTGCTGCTGCTGCCCCTCGTACTACTTGCAAGTTTTTGGCGAGACCAGGCGTAGCAAATGCACATCACCGATGTTGTGGTACGAGATGCGCTCAGTCCCTTGGAGTAACACCAGATGTGCATCCACACCTTGGACAGGGATCCGTGGTCATCCCAGCGAGTTTTATCCACCAAAACAGGACGTTTTTGGTTGTTGAGCTTTTGCTGTGGAAATATAATCCAGTTCTAGCAACAGTAGCTGCGTTTCCATCACCCCTAGAACTGAGCAAAACCTACATATGGCCATAAAAAAAACCGCTGATGGAAACACCTAAACTTGGGAAACACTTCTCAAACATGGCTCAAAGGTTCTGATGCTCTCATCAGGTGGTTTTCCAGACGCATCCATATGGAGGTACATCACAAAAGGGTCATGGAAAGACTTTTACATGTGACCACTTCACTGACCGGTGAAAATGCTGCGCTATGATTGGACGGAGGAGATGTGGAAAAAAAATATGACAACCGTTCTTGACAGCAAACAACATGGAAATGCAGTTTAATGGCAAAATGTTTTCAGCCTCCATCCTCCTCACAGCGGGGTCTCGCTGGACAAGACCTGACCAGAACTACCGTTTATGTGCTTCAACGCCTGTAAATGGTACTTGTACTTTGTCGAAACTGTTGAAATGTCACTTTTACTTTGTGAAAAACTGCCATGGAAACTTAGCGAGCTTCTCACCTCATCGCTAGCAAGCAGCCAAGTTATAATCTGGTGATCCAGCTGTGGTGTAGGACCGATACATTCCGACATCGGCACACAGTGACATCAATGAGAAAGCATTATTTGCAGCTGGCAGCGGCGCTGCTGCTCAGCACCTCGGAAGATAATCAACGTCATGCTCGAGTGTTGCGCGAGAAGGAGAAACAAAGGCACTTTCTGATTGGTTGAGTTTTTCAAGGGGAAGGTTAATAAAGATGAACTGCAGAAGAAAAAAAGTTGAGTTTGGATCAAAAACAAGTTGATTGGCAGGAAACAATCCCACAAAGAAGCGCCCACCTCGTCCCAAAGGAGGCAAAGCAGCATTTGCAAAGTTAGTAGTCAAATTACCCAAGGACGTCTCTGCCTGTGCAAGACAAACCAATTGTGTAAAAAAAATAATTATATATGTACCTAAAATGTTTGTTTCTCAAACTTATTAATCCAACAGTAATAAACCTTAATTTGGATTATTTCTTAATTTTGATATCTGACCAGGGACACTGGGGTCTCAGAAAATAAAAAAAGGCTGTCAGTAATAGAAACAAAAGCCAAAAAATAAATAATAATAATAATGATATAAAATAAAATTCTTTCAGTTTCCAAAATACAAAAAGGCCTTCACACGGTTTGGGCAAAGACCCTAATGTATATATAAGCAATTGGTGTCTGTAAAAAAATCAAACGTCGCTTGGCTGTTTGCTACTAACCTTTCATGTTAGGCTTGGGTTTGTCAGTTTGCTTGCCTGTGGGGGTCGGTGCCTGCTGGCCTTGGCCCCCGGATGAGGCTCCCTGTTGGGCTGCTTTCTGTTTCAGCATGGTCCAGTCAAATGTGTAGTCGTACTGGTGGTTCAGAGTCCTGGAGGGGGGGGGACAACGTGGGTCGCACAATCGTAAGACTTCCGACATTTGTTCTTTGATAGGTGGACGAGTAAAGTCAAGTAAAGACATCCTGGCAGCAGCCATTTCATTCCAAAAGAAGCAGAACTTGTAAATTGTAGTAGGGAATTCATGTTGGCACTGTGTGTTGTAAGCCAGCGGCCCGGTTTAATGTCAGACAATATATTTTCACAGACCGCCATGAAAACTGTGGTGTTTTCTAAATTGTAATAATAAATGTGAATCCACTCTGCCACCTTTTGGTTGCAGTACTAGTGTTTACCTGAAGAGGATTCGAAACAGTTGACGCAGGTACATGTAGTCGGGAGCCTCTTCGAAACGCAAGCCGCGGCAGTAGTTCAAATACATGGCGAACTCGGCAGGGAAGCCCTGTGGTGCAGCACACAGCCATGTTAACAACAGAGCAGAGAGCGAGACGTGTGCAGGAGAGTCCGGCCGCGGTGGCAACACTCTCACCTTACAGAGGACCTCCACAGGGGTGGACATCTTCTTCTCCGAGATCTTCTCGTACTTCTGCTTCTTTGTGGCGGCCTGCAAGGCAACAACGGCAAAGCTCTCATCGTCCCGGCTCATCTTTTTACTTTTGTTTCGACACTGGGTGATACTTTATAATAAGTACACACTATTAAGCATTAGTTAAGCATTAATAAACATTGACTTTATCATTTATGAATCATAATTCTGACATAAATGCTCATTAATACGTAGTTTCCCGACGTCTCCCGACAACAGAAAAAAAATCAAAACGTGCAGATTTATTTAATGTGGATTTAAAGCAAAAATGAACGACGCTCTTGTAAAAGCAGAAGAGCGAGCCGACAGGAGGGAGGGGGGGGGGGTGTTCACCAGAAACCAGCGTGTTCATACCTTCAGTCCCTGCCACGGTAGGCTGGTTCTGTTGAAGTACATCAGCACGTAGCCTAGTGACTCCATGTCATCTCGGCGACTGTGGACAAATAGGACTATTATTAATATGAATATTAATACGACTATTCAGTGCAAAGCAGACGACCAAAGCTCCTCTCAAGCGTCAGTGTGGCCTTCTAATGTGTAGCCAGCTCTGCATTTTCAACAAAAAACAACAGAGCCGCATTTTGGTTGAGCCAGCATGGACTGAGACTATTTCTACAGACTGTCAGTTGTCTTGATTTGATTTGATTTGATTTATTTCGAACATGAATGAAAATGAGAAAATAAAAGGGATCCAAAACCAAAACATACGAAAAAAAAGTTAAATTAAATTAATAAAATAAATGGGATGAATAAGCAAACACCAGTGAAATACACATTAAAATAATGTTATTCATGTCCGAGAAGGGGTCGGAGGAAGAATAAACTTATATATACCTACCCCTAAACTCAAATATACAAACTTATGAACTAAATGAAGTTTATACAACTAGACGACAGAAAACAGAAAACAACCAAAGACAACTCCAGTTACTCTCCATATGTAAAATATAGATAGATATTCATGTATAAAATGATTGTAATAAAATTATAATAAAACAAAATAATGATTTTGTCTAGTTCTGATATTGACGATTTTGTACACTTGTTAATAAACCATTATCTCGTCAACATAGTTTCGCTGAAGACGTCCATGTCCGATTGGAAAGCTGCACGCACCTCTGTTCAATGCCCAGATGTGCGTTGATGGAGGCGTAGCGCGCTGTGCCGGTCAAGTTTTTGTCTTCTCTGTAGGGGATGTGTTGTCGAGTGCGGTTGTCTCTGTACTTCTTCGCCAAGCCAAAGTCAATAAGGAACAACTGGTGAGGAGGGAAGAAGACATGAGGGGAACAGGGGTTAATTTAAAGGCAGGAAGACGACAAAGACAACTTTAAAGCTGCTGCTGTGCTGAATGTTCACAGGTCGGGGTGGAAAACGCCTCGTCGTCGTCGTCTCACTGTCGCAACCCAAGAGACGACGACGGTCAAAACCTCTTGGCTTTCACCTTCCAATGGCTCAACATGGTTTGATTTGACAAAAATCGCTCAACCCTTCCTTTATTTCCAGTCAGGGGGAATGTGACTACGACAAAAGATATTTTAATGCAGGACGTTCACGCTGAAGATCATCGTTTACGAACATTTAGGGGCGTGTACGATGTATACAGGCCAGTGCCAGGTTAGTCATCTTTGATTCATCGCAGCTGATGACACACACACACACACACACACACACACACACACACACACACACACACACACACACACACACACACACACACAAGTGGTGTGGTAGGTGCTGGTGTGTCAGTGTGCGAGCGTGGTGGGAGGGGCACGGGCCAGAACTGGTTTAGCGGCGCAGGAGTCGGATGACGACGTGCTGAATGACGAGGACGGAAAGACGGACGCGTCGGCCTCTCTGGGAGATTTCACCACGGAAAAAAACTGGCAAAAAAAAAAAAAAAAATGGCGAGGGCAAAGTTGTGCGAGGTGAAAGCAGCCGAGTTTAACGAGAAGATATTCACACAGAGCAACCTATTAAAACTTTTGGTTATTACAAAGTAAAAAAATTCAAGTCATAGAAACGATACTTGGAACAATGTAGAAAAAAAGAAAAGAAAGAAAGAAAAGATTTGTGTCCTTTGATGGATGTTTAAAATGTGGAAACACTGAAGGTGACAACGTCATGCGAGCCTTTTGGCACCGTGAAAAAAAACGAGGACACATCTTGTAAGCTTTTCTCTGTGTGCGTCTATGTATACACACAAACATACATTTTATTTTTTTTTCTTGCCGTCTGCTTTTTATTGTTGTAATGAATGTAATGCAGCTGACCACCTCAATTTCCTTCGGGGTTAATAAAGTTTTATCTAATCTAATTTGCATGTACTTAACAGGGATGCAAGGGTACAGTTTTCGCCATGGTTCGCTCTGCATCACGGTTTTGGACCCATTTCCACCGCTTAATATAAAACTACTCTGACTAGCAAAGGCAATATTGTATCGTAAAAATAATCCAAAGCACAGATTCAATTAAACCACAAACTATTTTTATTTATTTTTTTTTTTTTTTAAATAGTGCACCATCAGATGAAATTAAACAAAACCATATCAATTGAATATAATATATATATAGAAATAAAGTTTATGACTATCCACTAAAAACATTTTAACCCACTCACATCCCAGTCAAGACATTTTCACTTTTTTGGCAGGGCGGGTCAAATAATGTACAATGGGATGATTTTGTTTTCCATAAAAAAATTTTTTTCCCGTCTGATAAAGCTGTTTAATTGGAGATACTATTACACTGGCTATTTTTTAGAGAAAATGGGCAAAGCAATCTAATGTTGATGTCATCGAGCGGCACCACAACAACAAACAGGGAGGAGAAAGATGAGCCAGTTTTAGGACCATAGTTGGACGATAGTTGTTAGCTTAGGCTGCTAGATTCTACTTGGCTTGTCCAAAGAGAGACCAATATGGCAAATGAGTGACGTTATTGCATTCTGTTCATTGCCGTTTCATGCACTTGGAAGTGACATGAGCCAATCAAGGGTCATGTGTGTTCACTTCTACAATGGAACGCGTTTCAATGTGATTCCCAAGGGGATGGCCAATGCTTTACTCTTGGGCTGGGCGGGGGCAAACATGTCACAGGAAAGGAAGAAAAGAAATATGAAGGGGTGATGTTTTTTTTGTTGCGTTGGAAATGCCCGACAATCTAAACAGAACTCCCTTAAATCCTTGAAGGACTGACTTTCAGATCATTGGTGGGCCAGCTCCGCCCACTGGGACTGCCAATACTGCCAATGAACGCTATCCTTAACCAGGCTGCCAACTTGGTTTTCCCAATTATTTTCAATGAGGCATTTTAAGTCATTGACTTTTCTTTCTACTTCTTCAAGAGGACAGCGACCCAAAAAAAAAAACAACAAAACAGCACCAAGCTACGTAAAGGCCATTTGAAGAACCAGAACAAGAGACGCGGACTGCTGCGTCACATGACTCGGTCTCCACGATAACTCGACCTAAACGCAAACCATGAGAAAAGCAGCACCATTTCAAACTCGTCCAGATTGATCAGGTCAATCTTGGTGGTCGAGCTCCAACACACAAGACTGCAGAGGCCTGACAAAAGCAGCTTTCCTCCGACTCAGCCTGACGAAAACTGCTCGGCTCTCTTTCTTCGTCCCAACCTGCTCCATCCGTGGCTCCACCTTGGAACAGCCTGCTATCCTTGGCTAGTCGTTCGCTGCTACAGCTGGCTCGTGGGAAAGACGAGCCTTCGCTCTGGAGGTGAGGGGGCAGTGACACCACCACGTCTACAAAGCCTGCGGAGGCGTCTTCTCACGTAGGAAGTCGGGCAAAATTGGAACGTCTCGTTTCAGCGTAGTAACGTAGAAACACAGTTGGCGTTTCTACGGCATGATAAAGCTCAAGAGCCCAAGCGGTGAGGACAGACGGGTGGAGCATGTGTGAAAAGCACAGTGCTGCAACCACACATCTCCAAATGTTGACGACGCCAGGCCCTGCATCTGCTGTATTTCAACATGGTTGTCGAAGCAGATGCAACCATGCTGAAGCACAGTTGGGGTCATGCAAGTTCAGGCCGGGGCGTGGGGGGAGGGGTACTGTGGTCTGTACTGTGCAGAAGAGCACAGTACAGAACAACTCACCAAAGTGAGCAAGCCCATTAGCAGCCACTCAATGTCAGGGCTTAGCAGCCATTCCGTTCAAGTAGATGCATTTTAAGTGACTTCATAATTGCTCAAGTTAGCTAACCTAGTGTATAAAGTCATGCAAAATAATCGGTGGAAACAAACCAAGTCGGTCTTTGTACTTGACGACCGATGGGCTTTTGTTTTAAAACCATCAGACGCAGAAAAATTGCTTTCTGCGTCGGTTGTGTGGTGTAGGTGCAGCCTGGTAGACCTCGGCATCTTGAGTCCTCTCCAGTGTGAATACATGGAAATGAATCCAGTATTTGGTTTCCTTTGGTGCATCTATTAAAGATAATTGTGAATGTGAATTGTGAACGTTAAGTGTATGGAAAATAAATAACTCAATATTTTGTTATTTCCGTTTGTGACGGTGGGCCTCAACTCTGAACGTTGAGCTTGTACTCCTGAGAGGTGTTGGATGTATAAAAGCCAACCAGGACTTGAACCATGACAACTCTTTACCTCTGCGTATGCATTTAACCAAGCGGACGTAGAAGGGCAAAGAAAGTCCATTGGTTGACTTATTTTTAAAACAATACAAATTATGCATCTCGCTCACCCGCTGCATCTGTCACTACTGCACTCCCAACAGATTCCCTCACAATTCCAGGCTCCCCCTCAAAAGGGAGACGCACTGGTGCCAACTGTCCCTCACCTTGCAGACATTGTAACATTGTTTTTTGTCCACCACGTTAATACTACGAATACTTAAAAAACTTCAGTATGAATATTATAGATATGAGTTTGGGCAGTTCCATTTAATATTTGGAGGCAACCATGCACAAAATGAGACACTGATGCATCAACTTTCATGCTACACAGTAAAAGAAAGATCATACTGGTGTAGCCCATTTTTGTATTTGACAATTTCATCCGTTTGTGTTTGGTTTTTTTAATTTGCAGTGAGAGACAATCACATGAGATCAGTGCCACAGAGACACATAACAGACTGACGCAGCTCAAGTTATTAAGCCAATGGAAATTGTTTTAACCAAAGTGTTTGTGTTGGTTCAATGCACATAATTCAACAGCCAAGATGAGCAGATGCCACGTCATTTTCAAAACAACAACAAAAAATAAATAAATACAAATTCTTCCACTTGTACAAACTTTTTGGACAGAGTAGGAGAAAATTAAATATGAAAAAAACAAAAAACATTTTCAACATGAAGATGAAATCATTTAAATAAGGAATTCTATAGTTGATGTTAGGTGTTTCTGCTCTCCACAGCAATATCCTCACATCCCCTAACATTTACAAATGACAAACGGGTGCAAAATGTGCTGCTGTGAGACGTGAATACACTTTATAGAGTCATTTGAGATGATGTATACAGTAGTAAATGACTTGGAAAATCTACTTGACCAGTGAGTGGAGCGGTCATTACTGGGTACTGTTGCAGAATGGTTGCTGATGACAGAATTGACTTGAGACATTGCAATTACCTACAAATGCAAAAGGGAGAACTACTGTTATTAGGTAGCTGGTGTTGTAGTAAAGGCCACACCTGGTTTAATCCTGAGAAAGATGGGTCCTGAGACGAGCTAACAGCCAAGCTTCTTTTCCTCTTCCCCACTGACGAGTCTAAACACTAGGGCAGACAGTAGAGGGGCAGGGGTCAAAAATAACACAGCCTCTATCCACCATTAGTCACAGTTAGTATAAGAACAGGCACTTTTTCTCTAACCGTGTGCTGACTCTTAGACAGCTTCAGCATCCTCTCTGGCCAGTGTAAATACTTCCTTCTGTACATCTAAAGTTAACCCTACGTATGATAAAGTGAAGCAATATAAAAGAGCAACTATGCATATTGAGTGTACAGACGGTCAATCAGCCTGTACGGTCCTAGAGGGAGCGTAGGGTGAACTACAGCATTTAAAAACATGTGATTGTTCCAAAAAAAGGAAAACCTTTTTGTGGAAAAACTCAATATTTAGAAATTTAAAAAAAGAAATGGCAGAGAGGCAACATGGTTTCTTGAAGGTGGGGGCGGTGCTGAATTCTGGCCAGTAATGAGCCTGTTGATAAACGACAAGTGCCATGTCTTTCCCAAAAGGGCTGTTTTCTGTTTGTTTTTTTTACCGTGTCTACAATCTACAATACAAAATACCATAACAGTGGTGACGCTCTTGGGCTCACTGTTGCAATGCAAGCAAATCTCTTCGTCCCTGCCTTCACAGCCAACGCCCAGTGGAAGCTAGCTTGGTGGGGTGCACAGTAGTGTAAAACTACATTCGGTAAAACATCCACCCGTGTAATACATACTGACCTTTACAAGCTAAGACTGTGAGGGAGCAGTTCTTTCGGAAACAATAAAAACTTCACAAATTAAATTGTTTGGGTCAACATGAACAAAACTAAATGTCCCGGGGTTTGTTTTCTCAGATGATCCAATGACTCCAAATAAACCAAACACCAGGCCTTCACAAACCAGGTTCTATTTTTCATACAAGTCATTTTGCATGTACATTTTTTTTTTTTTTTAAAGCTCTGGTTTTAAGCTGTTTCACACAGAATACAAACGTTATTCAGCGAAAAGGCGGCAACTATTCTGGAAATTACCTGTGCATGTTTAAAATTCTGTCATTTTGCATTTCAAGACAGTTTTTCGGTCCATATTAATGTAAATGTGATTCTTACCAGAGTGTCTTCATTGGAAAGCAAATGAGCGTGAAGAATTTCCTTTATTATCTTTTGCATTTTCTCTTTCAAAACAGTGCAACTAGAGCCACTTATTACACATGCATTTTGCAGAAGTTCCACTTTTTGTTCCCTTCTTGGTTTCGTACGGTTCCCGTTTTTGTTTCCCGCCACAGTAAGGCGCACAATGGATCAAAGCAATTCAGTTGCCGCCCCTCTAGGAATCGCATTAGTTAGCATTTCTTATTGTACTTTCATCCTGCATTACGAAATGGGACGTTGGTGGAACCTGGATTGTCAGTGTGTATGTTGTTATTTGAACTATTGTCGCTGTGCGAAATGTAGAAACTAAAAAAAAAAAAACACTAATCAAGCTAACTTTAGCGTGATCAAGAGTTGACTTGTAGCATTACAGCTTGAGAGCCTGACAATGGGTGAATGGAAGGGACAGAAGGCTTGCGACTTAGATGCTAGTTAAGAAATTAGCACATTATGCCTTGCATTTAAGCTCATGGCGATTAACAAATTGATACCGACAGCCCTATTATATATATATACATACATACTCATACAAATGGGAACCCAAAACCAATCTGCTGACGTTCACTTCCCAGTGTTCCTGTAAATGGGATTATGACGACTAGAACAGGTTACAACAGGCACACTGGAATTCTTGTGCGTTCCCCTCAGTCGGTGTGAAAATGCAAATGGTCTGAAAAACACAAAGTGCCTATACGGCAAAGGTGCAAACGGTGCTTAAGGCTACACTCCTAAAACCACTAAATGACTCAAATTGAAAGAATTGATCAAGAATGACAGGGAGACCATGTAAAGGAACCCAGAGGCTGTGGCTTAGAAAGAAAGACCCACCTGGGGAGATGGCTGACCCAAGAAGCTGAGCATGAGACCCACACCCAGGCCCTGATCAACCTGCTAGTCTCATGCCCACACCTACCTACAACAAGATCATCGGTTCAACTTCCTGCAAACCAGACACCAGGCCAGATTCATTCATTCCCAGAACTCCGACTTCACTGTGGATGTACGACGGGCAGTGGGATTTATTTCGCCGAGCAGATTCCTTAGTTGCCAAATTAAATGAATCTGTCGGTCTCATTAACTCCCATATTACAACATCTAATAGCAGGAGCATGGAAGGCACTCTGTTCAAGGAGAGAAGCTGCAGGCTCAATCACACAGATGCAGAGTATAGCCACTGAGAGGTGAGAAATCATGTGTATTTAATTCCCATTAAATGCCTTTGTAATCTGTGAGAGCAACTGACAAAAAAAAATAAAAAAAAAAAAAAATAAATATACTATGACATGAAACTCATAAAATCCAAACCAGCAAGCCACTCCCAAGTTGTTCATAACTTCTACCATCAGCAATGTCTCCTTAAATGAACTAACATTAACTAACAGCAGCGGAACAGCAAGAGAATTATGAAGTTCACATTGGTGAAACTATTTATTTCTACACGCTACAATGTATTAACCACTGGCTGCAACTAAGCGGTCTTCCTTCAACTCAGGAAGACCGCTGTGGTCAGGTGACAGTACAAACAAACAGAGAGGCATGCAGGATAGTTAGGGGTGAAAAAAAGGTGTACAAGTACCATTAGTACTCAAACAATGTCAAATAATAAAGTGTTGTGAAATAAGTAATGACAAATTATAATTGTCACATTACTAATTAGATGCATCATGCTTAGCAGGTCCAGTGGTTTGAAGCCAGGAAGCTTGAACTGCGAGAGGAAGGTTTCAAAACATGAATAAGATTTTGATAATAATAATAATAATATATGTTTGATAATCTCAGACACAAATAGGGATTAAATAAAATGAACAAAAAGAGTGAGGGGCAGAACATTGAAATTGTATTACATGTATGTGAAGACTGACTTGGGGAAAGAGACTATAACCGGTTCATCTTGCTGCATACATGCTGCTCAACATCAATGTTTACTCAGCTTGGGTGCAAACTTTGCCACTGACTAATGTTTCTGAAGAGAGATTTTTTTGTCACACCTTTTTTTCCAAGGGTCACCACAATATGTCGTCGACCAACATTACAATAAACAAGAATGTTGACACGCCTGTTTGCAGTTAATCAAGGTGTTGGCCAGATGTATGGCATACAGTGCAAGCAAGTAGTAATGCTAACCTAAGCGTAGATACTTAGCAATCATGCTAAGTGTGTGTGTGTGTATATGTATATACGCGTTTGTTTCATCCTGGATACCTCTGGCAGAAATAGCGCGTTTGCGTTTCAGAATGTTCAAGACGTTGTGTTCCAGAACACAGAAAAGTAAATAGTGAGATTAACAATAAAAAAATAAAAATAAAAAGAAATGTACGAGTGATTGTATAGTTTAGGGCACCTTTTGTGTCTGTGGGCTTCAATTAGCAGTTTTAAAAAAAAAAACAGCAAACAAGATCAAAACCTATCAGTTGTTGATTGGGGCATATTTCTATTTATTTTAATATAAAGGGCTACAATATTACATTTTTTGGCTTTTGAATTTTCTGCACGAAAATGGATGCAACCTACCAACTTTTTTGTATTAAAACAAAGAACTACGCTACAATCTAAAACCAATCATTTTGTGATGATTATTTGTTAAAAAGTGAAAAAAAACCAAACAAAACCCCACACTCACATGAAACGTGCGCTAAATTATAGAATCTCTCACAACTGCATAAAAGGAGGGGGGGGAGGGTATGAAGCATTGGGGCTTTTAAATATTAAATATGAAATTCAGACTTGCATTTCTAAGGTGGCTTTTCATCTAGCTTGCTAGACGAGTTACAAATGCAACAGCCGTATATATCATTTCCTTCGCTAACAGCCGTACATTCTGCTTTGTTTTGTTCACAATTTTGGACATTGGACACAAAATCATACAAACCGTTTCTTTGTCATTTTTGACCAAATGTATTAAAGATGAGAGACAAGTACCATCACATGTACATCAGCATTAACAGCCTTTGTTCAGTGCATTTTCAAATCTCTCTGGAAGAGACGTTCAACCAGACTCAAGCTTGGGCTCCCGGCTTTGACACCACAGAGTTCAATCTTTGTCTCATCAGACCAGAAGATTTCACGTCTCTCAGTCTGACTACTGAGTGCTTTTTCGGCAAACTGCAGACATGCTGCCACGTGCCTTTTTGCCAAGGTGTGGCTTCTGTCGTGCCACTCTATCACGATGATGATGGCTGTCCTTCTGAAAGGTTCTCTCCTCTCCACAGAGGAACCGTGGGGCTCTCGCAGAGCAACCACCAGGCCTTACTGAAGCTATGAGCCTCAAGACAATCCTGGCTACGGTCAACTGACAACGCCTCTGAATTCAGGCTTGGGTTGTGCCCTGACATGCACCAACCAACCACACTGTGGGACCTTACAGAGTCGGCTACTGTGAGGGAAATATGTATTTGATTTGAGTTTCCCCACTTACAAAGAATGGCGAGGTCTGTCGTTTTATTTTGTAGTACACTTCAACAGTGAGACAGAATGTAAAAAATAAAAAAATAAAAAAATAGATCAAGCTGCAGAAACATTTCAAGGATGATCGGTGGAAACTGGATGCGACTGAGCTAAATTTCGAGCTCCGTGGCAAAGGTTGTGAACACCCATGTACGTGAGATTTAAGTTTTTAATTTCTGATAAATGTACAAAAACGTCCAAAAAAACCCACTGCGCTTGAAATCAATTCATTTTGGCATAAGGCTGTATAACATGTGGGAAAAGTGTAGCGCCTCGTACTTTCCACATACAATGCTGTCAAAGAGTGCCACCACCTCCATATGATCAATGCACGGTGTAATGCTTGATTAGAAAAGAGTAATTCGCCATGCTTACCTTATTACAGTGGCGACCGATGCCCATGAGGAAGTTATCTGGTTTGATATCTCTGTGGATGAAGTTCTTGGTGTGTACATATTCAATTCTGCTGATCATCTGCGGATTAAAATAGGACAGCGGTCAAACATTTCGCCAAATTTCCAAAGTTAAATTCTCAGAAAAATGAATTAGAAAACTAATCAAATATGTATTATTATTATTATTATTATTATTATTATTATTATCATCTCTGAGAATCTCAACCTGTCTTACGAGGTTGAACATACAGATGAACAAAACATCTTAAGTGAGCCCTGCGTTGCTTCAGTGCACAAGCACACAAACTTGTGAGCAGTGTTTTAAGACTAGATCAATTCCACCCCTGGGGATAGTGGGCGCTGTTCTCCCGGGCTGCTCCAAGGCCAGAGAGGAGTCATGTGGCTCCATAATTAACCCCAGAGAAGTCGAGAAGAACACGAGTGGATAGCAGGGAACATGCAAGCGTGCAACTGAAGTGCATTTTTTAACAGGAACAGCTCCAGGTCCAGTTTATTTATGCTTTTCAGTTGCGTTACGTTTGGTTTTTCTTTATGTTTAAAGTTATATGATGAATATAAATAGCTGTATAATTTTAGTCGCTTGCTGCACTGACAGGTCTGACTTCAATCCTGTGACTCCCAATTTATTCAGGCGAGGTGACATTTACGCCTGCACTCAGCGTTGCAATGTGCAGTGAGCCTCCAGCGTTTTCGACCCGTTTTCAACAGGTTATCTTTTTCATCATTTTCAATAAAATGTCCACAGTGAAGACAGTAAGTCAGGTGCGTGTGAGCTACCTGGTCTGCGAGCATAAGGACCGTCTTCATGGTGAAACGCCGAGAGCAGAAGTTGAACAGGTCCTCAAGGCTGGGTCCCAGCAGGTCCATGACTAGGACGTTGTAGTCTTTCTCCTGGCCATACCACCTGTTGACACAAGTTCATTTTTCATCTTTAGTGTGGTTACTTTGAAACAGAACAAATAAAAAAAAAACAGGTAAAAACATCAAAGACCGTGAATTTCTTTTCCAGTGTTTTGCAGGAATTTAACATGCAATTTTTTTTTTTATCTTTACAACTTTCTCCACTGCAGATAGATACTGAATACATCAAATATATGAGCAAGATATATGTAATTATTTGCAAAGAAAAACACCTTCGATAACTCAGTGTGCTTTTCATGAAAGGCGGCTATTCTGAAGAATCAATATAAAAACCTGTTTGAGTTATTTGACACTTTTATCGTTTCCTAAATAATTCCATGTGTGTTCACAGGTAGTTTTGATGCCTTCAGTGAGCAACTGCAATGTCAATAGTCACGAGAATGAAAGAAAAGACATTAAAGTCATTGGGTGCCCCGCACCCACACGTGGCGTGTGCGCACATGCTTGGCCGAGGCGTGTCGGGAGTCGTCTCTCTGTCTCTGAGCTGACTGTTGACATTTTAAACACGGTGCAGTGCGCACACGGGCAGTGCACTGCAAAAAAAAATCCAGCAGTTCGAGCAGTGAGCGAGCGGAGAGGAGCGATGGCTGGTAGTTCAGTCACCAAAAAGCCAATGGCCGCTTTACTGTTTCAAGGTGGCGCTATAGAGTTAATCCTGGCACCTTGGGGTTTTGTGGTTTTTTTTTTTTTGCCAAATTTGCTGAATTTTGGAGCACGTGTGGGGTTAAAATGTGGGTACAAATGAACAAAATGGCCTCAGCAAGACCGGCGATATTCCAGAGCCATATTCCAGAGCCAATCACTTGAGCTCAGTCCTTAATATTAATAATTTAAAAGGAAAGACGCCAATTTTCCTGAGAAACTAATATAATAAGCATATTAAGTCAATTAAGGTTTTGAAATAATGTATTGACTGAACGCAACATGGATTTTAAAGTGGGAATTGGGAGACAGAGGGGGAGGAAAAAATTGTAGCGTCATCAAGTTTCCTTCTGAATGAAAAGCTTTAAAGTGACAATGTAAAAGGGAGTCCTGGCGAGGGGCGGAGAGAGACTATGATAGGTGCTGTATTTAAAAAGTCAGTTTGTTCAAGGAATGAAGGAGGGGCAGCAGGTTTGGCTTGTTCAACAGGCTGCGACACGGCTGTTGCAACAGGAGGCCTGTGTGCAACATTTAAAGTTCAATGAATAGTCACGAGTAAGGCTGACTATGGGAAAATGCAAGTGTCTCTTTTTTGTGGGGGAGAGGTCGTTGAAATTGAGGGCACAATTCTTCCCCCCAATTCTTCCTGCTGTATTCCATCGCATTTAGACTTTTAGAGGCGGAAACATTTTTTTTAAGCTGCAAAGGTCCAATACATCAGCTGTGTAGCCCACAAATCCACAGTTTACAGTTAGAAAGAACTAAAGTTGCCTCTGGAAGTCGTGTAAAAACAGAAAGAATGAGGCAGTCTGGCATTTGAAAGACCATTCCACCAATCTGCCACTGTGAGAGGAGGAGGAGGAGACGCAGTTACAGTTACCAAAGTCTTTGTTGAAACAAAGTGCAGACACATTGGGTACAAACTCAGGGAAGACACTCGTTGGCCGAGGAATAAATGCAGTGCGAAATGCTTCGTTGACGTGGTAAAACAACGATTTCACTGATAGATGGCGCACCGGAGACCAACATATAAACCAAAACAAACAGGTTGCACCTCATCCGCAGTGCCACAACTCCCCAAGTCTTGAACGTAAAGCATATTTGAGAAGTTCTTCCAAGTGAAGCTGCTTCAATGACCAGTTTTTCATTGCCCCGCTCCCTTGTGATTGGCCAACCACTAGCACTAGCTTGCAGGGAAGATGGCTACCAACCCTGAGGCTGAGGAGCAGTGATGCCACACCCATATTAAAAAGAAAAAAAAAGGGTGTGTGTGAGAATGGTATAGTCAGGCAGGTCCTTCAAACACCTGGCGGTAACTGATCTGGGGTTGTATTCCAGGGAGGGTGGAGGAAAAACTTTTTGGGTGCGTTACCCTGGAAATGAGGGAAACTCTGGAGTTCTCACTTCTAAAAAATCTCACAAGCTGCGTTTGGTATGTTTGGACGCAAGAAATGTAATATTTTTTAACAAGCAATCAAAGAGAAAAATTCAACCGTTCTTGACAGAAAAGATTGAAATGCAGATTTACACGAGGAATTCCAGGAAAGGGAAATGAGGGAGAAGTGCAGTCTCGCGGGAGAACCAGGGGCTTCTGCACTTCACACCATTCAATGGAAACACTTGCAAATCACAATTGTACTTTGTCGAAACTTTAGAAATATTGCTTTTATTTTGCGAGTGCGTTTCTTTTTCAACCAAACAGAAAAACTTGTTCTTGGAAATCGACCACCAAAGTCAATCTATTAAATCCAGAACAAGTCCCCTTAAACTGAACTCATCGCTGCCACCTCTTCAGAAGAGTAGCGGCGGTGGCGTCCCGACGACATTTCATCACTTCTGATCCGATCCCTGAATTTGGATATCTGCCGATACTTTTCCAATACTTGAGCTCTGCTTCAGAGCTTTGCTTCAAACATTATCATTGTTGTTAATTTTATAAGGCGGTAATAAACTCCACCCTACAGGCACTAGATGTCTCAAAACAAAACTTAAGGTAAGTAGGTCAGAAAGGGAGGTTGGAAAAGTAAGAAATCCTGTAAACAGGACAAAAAAAAATAAAAAAATCACATCCTGAAAACAAATATGCAACTGTAAGGGTGTCATACTGATTGTCCACACTCTTTAAATTCCAAGACTCAAGCTACTAGTAAACAAGAACATTGCACATCTAATTAGACCTGGCAACCATCCGATTGGACAAAGACGTCAAACTGTCTCTCATTCTGACGGCGCGTTTCGCCCGACCGCCCCCCCCCCCCGACTAAAAACTTGTGATCTTTTGCGCGGTGCTTTTTCAAACATTGACTATCGTAAGTAAATCACAATTTTAGAAATGTCGCTTTCATTTTGCCAAAAAAAACTGTAATGGAAATGCAGCTCATGGTACAGTTATATGGGCCACACCTCCTCAGAGGAAAATCCATTCCACATTTTAAGAGCAGAATGGCAGGCAGGAATCACTTGGATTTGTTCCAGCTGACAACGTGAAGAACACAGACACGCACGGCTCTTGGAACGGATTGGAAGATTTTGCAGGAGGATCAGACATTTCCGTCGGGATCGAGATCGCCCCCCCCCCCCACCAGAATTAACATGACGTCAGCGAGATGAGAGCGTGAGGTCTGAACAACAGCAGCATTCAAGTCCAGCATGTCTGGCCTCGGTGGACAAAGGGCGAAGGTGGTTGAAGATAAGTCGGGAGTCATCGTTCCAATTCAGGATACTGATATGGATTAACAGCACTTTGTCGCTGTAAAAGCACCCGGACTTCCTGCCACTGAGATGAATTGCAAAGTTCATCTGTCTAAACATACTATTAACCATATCTACACACCGTGCCACATAAACCACTGATTGCAAATTCAGGTCAGCGAGTTAAAATACTTCTCAAAGAGGAGACGGTGAGCTGAGAGGAGGGGCTTCTGGCCAGCTAACCGCTACCTCCATCCCTCAATCTAGCTGCCATCCATTGCCAGCGCTGTCCCGATAGCTGCATTTCCATGACAGTTTTTTTTTATTGCCATATTTAGGTGCGATATTTAATGGAAAATGGAGCTAGTATCTCGGATGAACTGTACGAGGGAATATTGACCCATGAATTGGGAGGCTAGACATTTGGCTATTCCGTAAGACACAAACACAACTGTGTCCCAACATCAGAATGGAAGGATTGAACTTTCATGGGGAGCTGAACCAGTCGGTACCATCGCGGTGTGTGGGGTCGTCCAAACAAATGCGGAAATGTCGTTCCGTCGTTCCGCTAAAGATACAAAAGTATGCTAACAAATCATATTTATGGATTTGTTCTTCTGATACGAATGGTGGGCCTTCACCTCAATTTGACTGTCTTTGATTGACATTAGCCTGCCACTCAACTACATATTGAAAAAAAGATTTAAAAAATAAAAATCCACGTTCACATGGTGTGAAGGAAACGGATGTGAAAGCTTGCCAGACACTGCAACAATAACAGTGGGGGAGGGGCAGGACTTGGGGAGTATGTCATTTTTGTCAATGTAGGTTAAACATTTCAGTCAGTGCAGTGATTATTCCCAATAAGCACCAAATATTACACAGCATTTTACTGTGGGTGTTCATCGCTTTTGTTCAAGAGGACTCCCTTTGTCCCGGCTTGCAGTGTCAAGCTGTTAGCATCACGTTTCAAAAGTAAGGCCGCCTCATTCTTTTGTCTTGCCTGAAATGACTACAAGACACAATATCTCATCATTCGTCATTCCTGACTATATTGCTGAGGTGCCAAGGCATGAAAGCAGGGTTCAGAATTCTGGACGTAAGTAGTTGCACTTCCTGTTAAAAAACCATGGAAGTTAAATTCCACCACTGCTGGGAGAGACTCGCCCGTCAAAATGGAACGTGATTGAAGGGTAGTTTTAATTGAACATTCTTGCCGGGAAAAAAAACCAAGCAGTCTTGACATTTGAAACGTTGATACAAAAATGTGTCAATGCAGGTAGGGAGAGGTCGGTAGCTGCAACATTGCTTTCATTTATTTTTCAAAGCAGATTATCCTGAACGAATGTTAGCCAAAAATTGTTACTAGATCACTAAAATGCAGTGGGAAATTGTGACGATTGGACAGGAATACTCAACACAAAAATATAACCTAAATCTCAGCCAGTCGTATGGAAACAACTGGGCACCCCTAACTTTTCATTATTTGCATTTATAAATCTTTGGGTGTTTGGACCTGCAACTTATATTTGAGCTATCAAGTAACTGATGGACACAGTAATATTTCATAAATGAAATTACATTCATTGGGTTAACCATGGCACCATTTTGTTGGTTTGAATATCCGACTACTGTATGATTAACTGGAACACAAAATTGATGCGATGAGCTCAACAAACATGAACTTCATAGTCGGCAGCATCCAATGAAGAGAAACAGCATTGAAAATAGTCCACTGCAAGTCATTCTCTTTGACTATATGTAGAGAGACAACACGGGAGGAGCTCAAAACAACTTTCAAATGACCTGAATACAAAGATAGTTCTGCACTGTGGTTTGGGGGAAGGATACAAAAAGTTATCTCAGAGATTTCAGCCATCAGTTTCTACTCTGAGAAAATGGAAGTGCAGAGAAACGGCCTGGAGGCCAGAAGTGGCAGGCCAATCGCCAAACGCAATGGATGGTCAAAGACAACCCACAGACCACCTCCAAAGACCTTCAAGGTCATCTTGCTACAGATGGGGGTCACTGTGCTTCATTCATTCAACAATAAAGTGCACTTGTCAGGAGGGAAAGCTGTACGAGTGAGTGACGCAGAGGAGGCCTCTTCTGTTTTTGCTGTGCTGCTAATGGGAATCCTGTGAAAGTTGAGGGTTGCATGGATTCCACTCAAAATGAGTGAGTTCTTGAGAATAATGATCAACAACCTGTCACAAAGTTAAAGTTACACCAGGGCTGGATATTTCCAATACACAAGCCAAAACACTGCTAGACATCCACGCAAGAATCCCTGCAGAGAACCAATTCATCTGTCAATGAAAACCATTGGGGTGATTTGTAGCGGGCTGCTCGTGCTCCACAAGCTTTAGCTGTAAATGAACGCATTAATGGTCGGAAATACCTTCATCCAGGATTCAGACATCATTGGAGGCTAAAGGAAACGTCCTGAGGCTGTTATCTATTATTATTATTATTGTTATTTTAAACAAAAGGAGGCTCTATGGGGAGCTTTAAGTTAAACATGTGTTCCAATTCTGTTTTGATGCATATTGCACATTTTCTGCTAATCCAAATTACCGTATCAAATGACTGAAACGCTACTGTGTCCCCTCTCTTACATGATAATCGAAAATGGCTTTGCAGATTTAACAAACACCCAATTATTTATAAATTAAAAACAAAACAAAAAAAAATCAAAAGGAAATTGTCAGAGGTGCCCAAATGTTGAACGAGTCCACACCAGGGCTGGACTGGGACAAACTGCAACCTTGACATTCTGGCACAGACCGGTCCACCTCAATCATTGCGCAGTTACTTGGCGGGCCGAGGTGGATACAAACAACCCAGTCGTTAATACCAACAATTTTGCAGAGTTGAGAAAAACTATACTAAAACAAGCTTGGCAGAAATTTTTTCTGCATAAATACGGGGCAGTCTGAAAAATGTAACCTAGATTCAACAAGTGCAGCCCCCTCATTGTTAATGCTGCTATGTCTGCCAAGCTTGCACGTCATATTTCAGTCGAAAATCATATCTACTTTCTAGAGTAATAGTTTTGAAATATCGAGACGGTTGTGGTCAGGATAAATTCAAAGCCAGATGAAGGTTTGTCTTCTTAGCGTGGATCTTTCTCCTACACAGCCAGGTAGCAGCGATGCTGTAGGTACTCATTGTGTCTAGGATGGTCGAACCAACACCAGTGCTGATGCTGGTGAGACACAGATTGACACTTATACACGTGGATAGAATGTTACAACCGAGAGTGAGGAGTGTGTATGAGTGTGTATGTGTGTGTATGTGTGTTGGAGGGGTGGAGTTAAACCCAGGGTAAAAGCATGTCTGAAGTATCGGTTGATATATTTACTTCTCACTCACAAAATAACGTCCAAACAAGCTTGTTCAGAAGTTCCTTTAATCCACATTTTTACTTGTACTAGAACATTTGCTTTACCATCATTTATTTCCCTTTTACTACCAGTCAAAAGTTTGGACACACTGCTGACTTCATGGTTTCTTTCATTTTCATGACTACTGACACTGTAGATTGTCACTCAAGGCATCAAAACTACGAATGAACACAAATGAAAGATGTATTCAACAAAAAAAAGAGTGTGAAATACCTCAAACAAGTTTTATATTTTAGATGATCTAGAATAGCCACCCTTCATATAAAATCAGTATAACATAACTCTTTTTTTTTTAGGTATTTAACTTTTTTTTTTTTTTGCCACAATTCACATAACTTGGTCATACATTTGACGTCTTCAGTGTGCGTCTACAGTGTAGAAAGTAGTAAAGATGAAGAATAAACAGGTGTGTACAAACGTTTGACTGGTCGTATATCACACACATGAAACTACGCCTTTGCCTTGGAATTCCACAATGACACCGACTCCCTTTAGGGCTGTTGGGAAACTGCGGTTATAATCCATTGCAATATTTGAATTGGTGGAATTATTTTCCTTTTGTTTCCGTAATAGTGCTCATGAAATATCCCCATCATATTTGACCATACACTACATTACACCCTGAGGAAACACACACTTGAAGAAGACTTTACACGGTGGATTATGCGACAGGATTTTTTTGAAAAACAACAACCACCACCACCACCACTGCACCGTCAGCCCAAGACTAAACAAATACAGCGGACAGAGGCACCAAGTACCTTCAAACAAAGGCACAAGCGGCCCTTATTGGGATATAAACGCACACAACCGAGTAATAAGACACCGTGGCCACTGACGCGACGAGTTAACGGGTAAATAAAGTCAACAAGTCGCTTGTTGGAGGGAATAAAAACTATTGTTTTGGCACCGCTGCTCAGCCGCCATTTTCTAAGACGGAGAGAGGACATGTTGGGAGCTCGACACAACAAAAGAGGAGCGGCCATTTCCAACCACACAGTTTCCCTTTCTCGCCGAGCGACAGCTCGGACGAGGAATAAAAACAAGCACGAGAAAATTCAAAAACGTCCCCCAGCCGACATTTGTGTCGAGTGTCCGCGCGACATTGAGGACGACGAGCGAACGCGCCGCTGTTGTTTTTTTTTTTTTGCATGGCGGAAATCGATAGCGGTGAATTTACGCCAGGCTACATTGACATCGGGCAGATTAAGCAGGCCTTAAACCACCTTTCCCATAACCACCCTTTGGCAAAAAAAAAAAAAACACACGGTGTTAGAGTCATGATCGGAAGAAAACACCCATTGGGATGAATATGAAAAGACCTCTTACCTAATGTGTGGGATTCCAACACCGCCTTGGAGGATTTTGTAAAGCTTGCTTTCGTATAGCAACTGCGGGTGTCTGGCTTTCTGTGATTCCAATTTTACAGCTACCTCCTGAAAACGACAGAAGCAAAAAACACACATATATTCCCAACTTCACTGCGCCAGTTTAACGACACACGACACGAATGAATGACAAAATCCGTCGACATCGTGCTAGCAGCTTTCCAACGTCCTCACAATTCGCTGCTCGCTTAAGCTGCTAATACACTCGACCTAAAAAAAAACAACAAAAAAACCAACAACCACATTTTTCGACGAACATCTCGTCCAATGCGGGTGTTAACGTAGCACTTTACCTCTCCATTCGTGATGTTGATGGCCAGATATATGTCACCGAACGATCCAGATCCGATTTTTCTGACAAGCTTGTATTTTCCACCGACAATGAATTCGGTTTTCGAGCCACTGCTGCTCGCCATAATGTCCACCAAATGACAATTTCCACTTGGTTCTCCTTCGGAAATGAACAGCAAACGGGGAAAGTCGGTGGGGGAATATTGAATCCTTTTCGAGTCCAGGAAACGAATTCCGTGATAGACCTATAAAATGCGTTGACTTAATAGCGCAGCAAACAGGTTTTTAAAAATGTCCCTCAACGTTGTTCAAGAGATAGAACAGCTAAACGCTGACACATACAAAGGATTCCATAAAAAAAAACACCCAGATAAATGCCGCATCCGTGTCCAGGTTTGTTTTAGAAACGTGTACATATATGTAAATATTCCCCCCCAAACACAAAACTAGCCCGAAGAAGCTTACGGCCTTCGACAACCACGCAGCTTCCTCGAGTTGCAAACTTTGGCGAAATTAAACGTCGGCTAATGTTAGCACGGAGCTAACGTCTGCGGAAGACGGTCGGAGATTATAATATCTCGATCTCCTCTTTCCTGAGGGGCAATGCTGCCTTTTCGATCGATTGTTCTGATTCTTCGTCGTCTCCGAAATCCTTTTCGATCGTTTCTTGCTATTTTTTTTTCGAGGCTTGCAACTCTCCGTACAAAGCGCTACCTACTCACTCCGCCATCTTGTGTTTTTTTTCTCTTATCCTTCTCTCAGCTGCCTTCCGTTACAAGTGATTATCTATCTCACGGCCCCTTCAGGTACAATAGGAAAAAACGAAACGTTAACTATTAAGTCTCGTTATGTTTATCATATCAATAACATTTGCTTATCGAGAACATAGTGCACCAAGTAAACAACTGCAATATATATATATTTTTTTGATCCGACCGATGGACATTTATAAACACAACGGTTTATTGCAGTAGTATACAAATTTCTGTCGGAAAGTAAAGTAATAGTTAGATTTAACCTTTTGACAAGCGCTACATGTGCACCACTTTATTTTTTTTCTCTGCTTAGAAAACACATTTTAAACGTATTTTATACGAAGCTGTAACTTGTTCCAGATTCGTTTAAATTCTTTAAAAAAAAAATGCATGTAAAGGTGGCGTTTACGATTGACGTAAAACTGAAACGCATCATACTCGCAATTCCACCGCAAGGATCCCGTGGAGGCCCATCTAAACCATTTTCTTAAATCATATGGGAAGTTGTTTATTATAGTCCCTTTAATGTCCTTTAATCCTCCCTCCTGCAAAAAACAAACAAACAAACAAAAAAAAACACACACAAACACACACACAAAAAAAATCGGATCCACTGTAATATGGATGGGATTTCATGTCAACCCCAAACTGATATTAACTATTAAAAATAAATGATAAACTTCGTGCACATTATAAAATTACATTACACCTTAACTAGTGCAGCAGAGTTTTGTTGTATGTTGATTCCACTTGCCTCCACTCACATTTTATTTTATACCGAGTTAGTCGCTTCTCATTGGTCGGTGGGCCTCCCCTCGGATGTGATGTCGGCACAGTGCCAGAACGAGGATTGTGCTCACGAGCTACGCCTAAAATCGACTTCTCTGACTGACCAGTTGGCTTTGGTGCCTGACCACAATAAAATGGACCTCTTCCAAAACTCTGTGATCTTTAACTTATTAAACAGGAGCCAGTTGTGACCGCAAGTCCTTCTTTGTTTGTTAGCTTGAGCTCACACACGTTTTCAAATCACACTTCGGCAAATATGCGGGAACAGCGGTTGGTCTGTTCACCTCACAAATAACCAAGTCCAACGTCAGTACGGTGCAGTCGTGGTCCAGGAAGATAACTGTGAATTACACACCAACAACAACAACAACAACAGCTCTCAACTTTGTGAGCTCTGTCACTGCTTTCTTTACTTTACCTGTGGCCACACTACATCTGTAAACTGAAGATGCCTCCTGTTTGTTCCTGGTTTCCAACTAAAGAACCAAGAAATCAAATCAATCACTCTTAAAAAATAATAATAATAATGATAAAAATAATAATTCAATGGCCATGACGTACCTGCTAATTGTCTCTCAGCCATCAACCATTCTGAGAGGTGTGAGGAAGGCGAATCCTATTGCTGAAATCTTAGCACGATGAAATGTATCAGCTACAAATATTCATACATTACTCACTCATGGTGGTGGCAGTGGCTCAGTTGGGAGAGCAGATTGTCCGATGACCAAAGGGTTGGCAGTTTAAATCCCAGTGCCAACCGTCCATATGTCAGAGTGTCCTCGGGCAAGACACTGAACCCTAAACTGCTCTCAGTGGGCCTGGCAGTGCTTGCCATACATGGCAGCAGCCACCCATTGGCCAGTGAGTGTGTGGCTGACTGAGAAGCTTTGTGTGTTGTGAGCTTTGAAGCCGATGAACAGTGCGAGTGAAGTTCCTTATTTTTTGCAGATCTGTGCCGAGTATGAGAATGTCATCGGCAAAGAGTGTGATTTTATTATAGCAGAGCGGTTATTTATTGTTAAAAATATCGCCATAACAAAACATTCTTACATTACATATAACATGTGAGTATGACATTGGTTTGCCCATGTAGGGACACTTAAAAAAAAGCACGTTTAATTCATGTTTGCACCTCGTTCCGTCCTTCCGGTAGTGGCTGAACGAAGTCTGGGAGGCCGGAGCCTTGAGCCGTCTTTGTATTTAAGAGCCGACGTGAACCTGCTTTTCCGATGAGGCTTATTCTTCAGTTGCGGCTGGCACACGCTAGTCCCTGGTTATGCTGCTGTAGGCTTTGACTGCAGGGCGACTTCACACGATGACACACATGTGACACCCGTCGTCCATCTCCTCATCCGAGAGAGAAGCATCCACCCTCTGCGCTTCTCTGGGAGGTTTCTTCTTTGAACCCGTTGACCTTGTTGTTCAATGGTCCGAGGCCTTTGAGGTAAATCGTCTTAAAAATTTGATTGATTGATTGATTGATTGATTCCATTTAGAGCAAACAAGGATTAAATAAGAATTGAATTGTTGTCATGAAGTCATGTTTTGGTCTATAATACAGAAAGCCAAGTGATGAATGCAACACATAACTTTATTGACAGCACAGTCACAGACCACATTTACATTGTTCCTCTGTGTGCATGTGGGTGAGTGCGTGTTTCTCTGCTATTCGCATGTTACAGACGCTTAACGATTGCATGGCCCCTTTTTCGCCACATTCACATTCTTCTTGTGTTGTCTGTAAGGAAAAAAGTGAGAACAACGAAAGCATGTTTAAAATCAAGTGCACGGTTCAAGTAGAACCGCAGGTCATTCCTGCCTGCAGCCATCAGGCTGTACAACTGAACTCTGTAAAATCCCATCCACTGGGATACAACAAAAATCTGGAATAACTGTAAAATTTCTCTTTCAGATGCAAGAGAAACTTCTTTATAGCAGAGCATGGAGCACATGTAAATTCAAATGTTTAATATGTAAATATCTTGCTTTTTATCTTATTTTTCTGTCCATACTTCAGTTAATATGATTCTTGACCTTTTGCACTGTGGCCTTTTTTTGTTGTTGTTGCTGTAATTATGCAAATTTACCCATCGTGGGATCAATAAAGGTCTTCTTCTTCTTAAATACTATATAAAAAAAGTGGTTGTATGGGGAAACATAACTCTCTTGAGTTTGTTGTCAGAAACCCGATCAGTGCAATCAGCCCTGGGTGGGTTCAGTCAGAGCTGGTGAGGAATGGGCTCGCTGCTTCAAACACATGAAGAAATATTCAAAAGGTCTCCACATTGTTGTGCCGGTCAAGTTACTTGCCTGTTCCACTGGCAGAGGACACATTCTGTATCATAGGTCTTTCCATCATCGCCACATACAGGCTCGTATTCCCTGGTACACCTTGCTGCCTTGTATTTCTCACAGTCGGCCTGCAGGTCAAATAAAGACAATAACAAATTGGCAAATTCTTCCGGTTGCAGGATGTATTCAACTGGAATGCCAGTGTCAACACAGACTGGGCTGTTTTCAGGTACTGCGTTCATCTTCAGAAATGCAAGCATTTCGATGTTGTTCCTTTAGGCAGAGAGGAATTCGGCGACAGCGTCACGGCAGCGATGCGGCTAAGCTACTCACAAGCATTCACTGGGCAACAGCGCATTGGCCAATTAGTAGAAACAAAAGCTTCTCTTCAGAGGAAACAGAACTGCCGGAGGGCGAAGTGAGAGGACGTCTGCCAGACCCGAAATACGGGTCTGACAGACGTCCTCAACCTGACGGTGCTGTTTGAAATACCTGCGTGGTCAATAGACACTTTCACTCCTCGTGACTGTCATTAGCTAGTTCTGAATAAATATGTGACAAATGAATACAGTACTACCCGAAAAATTAGAATATGAAGTAAAAGTTGTTTTATTTTGGCAATTTAACACAAAAGATGAAAGCAACACATTTTATTGGAGTCATTCCACGCAAATTGACATCTCAAGCAGTTCCTTGTTGTAACTTTGCTGATTAAGATTTTCAGCTTATTAAAACCACAAACCCACAAACTCAGAAAATTATTATAAAATTTGAGGTTTTTTTTTTTAAGCTGCAAGACCTGATCAGCAAAATCCAAAGAAATCAAAACTTGAAATATATTGATTTGCATATTATTCATTTATATAATATGTCACATTCACCTTTTAAGTTGAATTGCAGAAATACAACAACTTTTTCAGGATATTCTAATTTTCTGGGTAGTACCTGTATATAAATATCCGCACTAACCATTAATATCAAATCTACAGCGAATTTGCTCTCTGCTTCCTCGTGATAGCAAGGCGCCGACCATGCGCCTGACCACACCTCACTTTCAGACTGTCCATCTTCACCACCTGGGTGGGAAGACGACAACTGCGTCGCTCTGAAAATAGCAAATGCACTTGTGCACTCACATCAAGTTGAATATGTTGGACTGAAGCCCCTCCTCCCAGACAGCTGGAGATAACGGTCAAGAAATGAAGCTATTTAGCTCTTTATTGAAACGACTCTGAAAACGTTGGAAAAATGGATGAAATACAGCAACTTTATGACTTACTGACTGTTTTTACACATTTCTTCAAGTTTTGGAGGGCCGGATTAAAAAGACCGTAGTTTGCCGACGCCTGGTCTAGACTGCTGTCCACCCAGGAAGTTAAAGAACTGATTGGATTCAATGTATGCAAATAAATGACCTATTAAATATATAGAATTAGATAAACACCTCTTTTGGTCCTGCTACAACATCTTTTTCTGGCCCTTCAGCCGCGTGACTCTCATCAGGTCCGGACCAAAGTGTGTCAGCCTTGTTCTCCAGCAGCAGGATGCCTCACAGAAAGAAAGAAAGGAGGTGTAAATAAATGAATAAACAACAGTTTCATTGGTCGTAAGAATCAAGTAGCAGAGCGAAAGTTAGGAACAAAAGGGAAGACAAAAACTACGTCTAAGTCTGGGATGATGAGGGGAACTGTTGAGGTGGTGCTGCCAAACCAATATTTCATACCTTTGTCACGATTCCTATATGTAAAAATGTATTTAAATTCAAACAAATTAATTACATGTACAGGTACTACCCAGAAAATTAGAATATCCTGAAAAGGTTGTTGTATTTCTGCAGTTCAACTCAAAAGGTGAATTTGACATATTATATAAAGGAATAATATGCAAATCAATATATTTCAAGTTTTTATTTCTTTGGATTTTGCTGATCAGGTCTTGCAGCTTAAAAAAAAACAAAACTCAAATTTTATAATAATGTTCTGAGTTTGTGGGTTTGTGCTTTTAATAAGCTGAAAATCTTAATCAGCAAAGTTACAACAAGGAACTGCTTGAGATGTCAATTTTGCGTGGAATGGCTCAATAAAATGTGTTGCTTTCATCTTTTATGTTCAATTGCCAAAATGAAACAACTTTTACTTGATATTCTCATTTTTCGGGTAGTACTTATATTTCTTAGAATTAAAAAGGTACGATTAACCGTTACATTGATGTTTGTAAAAAGTGTCTGTGGCTGATTTCTTTTCTATAATTATATAATTTATAATTCACCAAAAGGAAACTTCCATGAACAGAGTTGAGTGTATTGGTCTTTTTCAAAACGTTTGGAATGCAACTGAACACACCACCAGCAGCAAGTCGCATTGTTCTGCTTTGTTTTCCTAAATGTTTGACACACTGTGTATAATGCGTTACCCCCCCACCCCCCACCAAATAAACTTGTTATTGTTACGCAGTTTTGACCCTTTTGTTTTCTATAATTAGATTTCGTGAACATTTTCCAAAATCACTCTGAAACAAACACTTTGAAGGCGTCATTTTGAGAGAGCAATTTGAGCTGATAGAATGGCAGAGACAATATGGAAACACTGTAATCACTGCAAACAGCTTTCGTCCTTCTAAACAAACACACACAAAGCTTGAAAGCGTTAACACTTCATCACTTTGTTTTTTCATTTGGTGATTCTCAGGTCATGTTTGTGCTATACTTTATTTGTCCGATAAATGTATGCAGTTTCCAAAACTATTGTAAAAAAAAACAAAAAAAAACCTACATTTGTAGTTTAAAAAAAGCAACAAAAAGCAATAATATTTGATCATTTATAATATTTTTTGTTGTGACTCACCAAAGACAAAGAGCAGCAGCAGCGCAGCAGTCGGCTTCATGGCTTCACTGTGACCTTCTGAAGCAGATGCTTGATTCACACGTGAGGCTTTGCTCCTGTGGGCCGTTTATCGCTTGCACTTTGCACATGACGTCACCGCTAACGCTGGCTCTGCTCAAACTGTTGCTACAGTCACAGCCTTTAAGGAACACCTGGACGATTCCAGAGTGTGTGGGTGTAGGACGGTGCTGCCAGCCAGGGAGGAGCAGAGCCGAGGTGACGACGGAGTCAAGAGCGGAAGGCGGAGGCGAGAAAACATCCGACAGTCCACCGAGTGCGTCGTCCCAAGGTGGGGCCAGGGGCCAGACTCAGAGTGTCTTTCAAAGAAGGATGAGCTCAATAAGTTGGAGGATGGAGACAGAGACCACAGATGAGTCAGGGAAGGTGCTGATACGCTCCCTTTTCTTTAGGATTAAATGTGTAAATCACTGAGATGTAAAATGGCAGTGGGATGATCTGCTTGTCTTTGTGTCCTCTTGAGGCTGCACATGGTCCTGGGGGTTCCAGTGAGCAAGGTCTGGATCAGGAGGCTCTGAGACACGAGCTGTGTTTCCAAACAAAAGCGACATTTCTAAAAATTTCGACAAAGCAAAAATTGCGATTTGCAGGAGTTTCCATTGCATGGTGAGAAAGCGCATCAGCCGGAATTCTGGTCAAATCTCGTCTGCTTCTCTTAAGCTATTGATATTGTTCTCTGTTGGCATTAAAAATAATCATCTTGAGGCTTCTTCCACTTGTAATTACTACTATTACTATTATCTTGAGATCTCTTGGTTGAATTTGCAATGTGAGGTCATGCAGGTCATTCCTCCTCCCTGCATCCATCAGGCTTTACAACTGCACTCGAGACATTCACCTATACATACATATACAGTACATGTTGCCGTTAGCATGCAGGGACTGATCATGTGCACTAGATGGCAGTCAGCCATCTGAAATGACCTGGGTGCGTGTAACTGGCCTGATTCGTTCAGAGCAATGCAGCTCCCACAGTGGTAACCATGGACTGGGCAGATGAAAGCAAATCGTCTTCAATGACTATCATAGACAAACATCCACATTAAAAAAAAAAACATTACAAATTACATACACATATTTTCGTTAGTTTTGGATTGAAAGGGTGGACAAAAAACAACAAAACAAAAAACCACTTAGCTATGTCTCCACAAATCCGGATCATTCACGATGGCTGACTGCCATCTAGTGGACATAGTCATTGCCTGCAGGGTATGGACGTTGCATATTAATATACATTGGATGGCGAGTCACGAGAGGGACAAACTTAAAGTGAAACAAGTCCGTTTACACTCTGTCTGTGTTCAAAAGAACCGGGTTAAAAAGCTCAACGGGCCGCAAACGGCCCCTGGGCCGTAGTTTGGCCACACCTGCATCGAGGAAACGGGCTGTTGCATTGTTTTTTCCTGCGCCACGCTCATCCCGGACTTCCATACAGTAAAAAACATTAATCGCAATTTCCCCCAAGAGCAAAATGGAACAATCTTCTAAAAATATATCGCAGATAATCACGTTAACTTTCGCAACCTGACGTCATCGTGACCTAATATTTCACCTGTACGAAGACGAACACTGAGCCTTCTGACACCATGTGACACTTTGAGTTAATTTCCCTGTTGGATTTACTGCGGAATAAAATTACCACGCGACTCAGTTCATCGACCTGCCAATTAGGTCCCATCACTTCCATTTGTGCGCGAGCTTTTTCCAGACGGATGGACGCGGAATAAAGATCAGCATTCATGAGCTCCTCGTGCAACCGTGAACATCGTTCACCGTCAGTATGATCTTCTTTTAGATTCAACCATCCACAGCGACACGCACCTTCCTTCCCAGCCACAAGACAAGACAAGACAAGACCACACAACACCAAACCGAAACCAAACACAGACACACAACATTCACGACAAACGACAAAAACACCCACGAGTTCTGGTGGAGGTTTGTGCCGTAGAGAAGTGTAAAAAAAAATAAATTACTAGGAAAGGGATAAACCGATTAATAAATACCTTAATATGACACACACACACACACACACACACACACACACACACACACACACACACACACACGAAATCTCGTGAATAAAATTGAGGTAAAAAGATGAAATGTCACGAATAAAGTCGAAATTTCACGAATAAAGTCGAATGCAAATAAAGCGTGAATTTTGTGAATAAAGTGGAATTTTTGAGATTGTTGGTATGGATGGTGGATGAACCCAGTTACAGTTCAAAGTAAACAGGTGTAGCTCACCAGGTTCAGCCACAATCATCAGGAAAGTGGCAAAAACGGAAGTTCTCCACTAGACTTCCGGGCACGTTGACACTCATTGCAAAAAATTTCGATCTTATTCACGAACTTTCGTCTTGATTGTTTCAGCTTTATTCTCAAAATGTCAACTTTATTCTCGAATTGGAAACTTGGAAAAAAAAAAAATCTTAATCTTTTCATTTTTTCTCTCTTCTTGGCCCTTCGTCATCTTCAGTATCAGCCTTCACATCGTTCCATCTGGCAATACGACACAAAATACAATCATTGTAAATTCATATACGCCTGTATTATGATACAAATAAATAAACTCGATAGATCAATAAAGGAAACAAAAAACAGAGCATAAAACAGAAAAGGCCAAGTCGTCTCACAGCTGGTGTTATTTTCCCTATATGGTCTTAAACTGAATTTATTCACTCTTTTCGTGGCTGTTGACCTTTCCATATTCAAATAATAACCTCAATCTTCCTTCCTTCCTTCCTTCCTTTTTTCTTTCTTTCTTTTCTCTCTGCCTTCAAACACCATGAACACTACAGTTGCGTTTTCATGACTCTTAGAATTGCACAAAACCTCAATATGGCAATAGAAGAACGAGTGATGGAAACAGCTAAACCTGGGAAAAACTTCTGCAATGGCTAAAAGTGGCTGAAATTTGCGAGTCAGTTCTGTGTTTATTGCTTTAAAATTTCTATCTCATCCATTCTGCAGATGAACAAACACCAGCCGCACTGCACTCGTTGCAACGAAGACAAACTGCTACCGCTAACTTTATACGTGCCGCGCCCGCTGCCTCTGAGGATTTACAATTTCACTTTTGATGGAAAGTTTCAGGATGTGTAGAAAGAGGTAATTGCCTTGAAACGCTAATGCCCTCCTTTCTATTTTGGATCTCAATCTGTGCCTGCGATGATGAGAGGAGGGATTAATAATGGGCTTTTAAAAGGGAGGCGTTGAGCTTTGCTGAGGGACAAAGGCTGCTGGGATCGGCCCTGTTTTTAACACCATTACTCCGTCCACCGTTCCAAGTTCTCGCCTCGCTCTCGACGTCAGGCGAGACTGTTGTCAGATCCTCGTTCCCCGATTCCAAGATACTGTGCACCTGTGATCGAATCAGTGGCAATTGATCGACATCGACTATCACTAGTTGTGTTTTTTTGCAAAATAAAAGTGATATTTCTAAAATTTTGACAATTGTTGCGATTTGCAGGTTTTTCCAAGTTGAGCTGTTTCCATCACCAGTTTTATTTTTTATTGTCATATTAAAGTTTTGCAGAATTCTAGGGGTGATGGAAACGCAGCTACTGATAGAGCAAAGACTGGTTGAAATCTGCAACAGAGTTTGTCATGATGTAATGTTGCAATGGTGGCTGCTTTATCCCTCACTAAGAACCACTTTTATTTTTTTTATCTGGTTAGGTACAGGAGATGCAGAAGAAAGAAAATGCCACGGCAATTTGTGTGTTTCACGCATAAATTAATGTAGTAGAAAAAATATAAAGTGGGCCAAACAAAAAGAAAAAACAAGACAAAGAAAGGAAGAAGGAAAGAAGGAATGAGAAGCTCAAAGGCACGGAGTTGTGTGTAAATGCTGCAGTCGTATTAGGGCTGTGCGATTGATCGATTTTAAATCGGAATCAGATTTTTTTTAGTGGTAACGATGTTAAATAGAGGAAAAACGGAAAAATCAATTTTCCTCTTTCATGCTTCCGGGTTGGCGCCTCTTGGCTACCGTAGTCCTCCTCCTCCCTTGACAAGCTGTTAACTATATATGTTTACTGGCATCCGCACTAGCTAGCCACAGCAGCCATTAAAACCAGGAAGTGATTCTGTTTGCTGCCCTCACCACTACCTGGGAAATTATTTTTCCGAAGTCGCATACAACACAAAAAAAAAAAAAAAAAAATCGAAATCGAAAATCGAAAATAGAGTTTTCAGAAAAAAAAACGGGATTTTATTTTTGATCAAAATTGCCTAGCCGTAAGTCGTACTGAAGGGCCGGCCATCTTCTCGGAAAGCAGAACAAAATCCAAGCAGTGTGAACGAGGAAAGGAAAAGTGTTCATACAGAGAGAGAAAGACAGGGAGGCTGTTTGAAGAACTGCAGAAGACAGACAGTGATGAACACTCTGAGAATAAAGAGACTTGAATAGCGAATTCCTTCAAGCCTCTTTTTACCCTAATTATGAATCGGCCGCCTAGACATATTTTCATTTTATGGCTGTAGGACTGTCAAAAAATTGCGCATTTAGTGAACGTTTCGGTCCCCTTTTTTTATAAAGGCAAGAAACACAAAAAACGGATTTGTTTTTCCCCCCCCAAGTTTATGATGCTATAGGAAGGTGAACCTTGAAATCAATAAAAAAGGAAAAAGAAAACCCTTAAAATTTGACCTCCAAAATTGACACGACATAAATTCCTATTAAATGATAATTAATAATATTTTTTTAGTCAGGGCTTATCAAGATCCGAATACACAGAACATGAAATGTATGATTTTGAACCTGATTTAGATCCAGAGGGTTTTATCCACATCAAATGTCTGTTACTGATGGTAACAAACAGCTTGGTTGCGTTGAGCAAGAGGAGACACATTCACGACCAAGGTCAATAGTTTGTCTCTTTATGGTCATGATTAACACAGTGACTCAAACTTCTCTCTCTCTCTCTCTCAAGGGATAAAAGTACATCTTGAATTTTAGGCTTTAAAAAAAAAAAAAAAAAAAAAAGCCAGTGATGTCTAATTAGGCTTGGAAAAGCTAACTTAGCTACGGCTAGCAACTGTCAGCTGTGGATTGTCATATCAATCTCCAGCTGCTCCTCAGGTGCTCCACACTGCCTCTAATGGCCAGTTAGAGCCTGTTATCATCCATCCATCCATCTTCTATACCCGCTTATTCCTCTTCAGGGTCCTGGGGGTCTGCTGGAGCCTCTCCCAGCTGTCTTAGGGCGAAGGCAGGGTGACACCCTGGACAAGTGGCCAGTTCATCACAGGGCCACATAGAGACAAACAACCATTCACACTCACATGCACACCTACGGACAATTTAGAATGTTCAATTGAGCTCACATGCATGTTTTTGGAGTGTGGGAGGAAGCCGGAGAACCCGGAGAGAACCCACGCAGACACGGGGAGAACATGCAAACTCCACACACAAAGGTCCCAGGCCCGGGCCATCCAACCCACAACCTTCTTGCTGTGAGGCGGCAGCGCTAACCACTGCGCCACCCGTCGCCAGCCTGTTTTCAATTTCCCCCAAAACGGTTTTTAAAAATAAATAAATAAATAAATGAATAAATGAATAGATAGATAAATAAATAAATAACAATGACAAAAAATGCAGAACATTGGATTTCAGGTTTAAGTTGGCCCTGATTAAGCAAAATAAAAATGAAAAAGCGATTTAAGGTTTAAACAGGTTAAAAGTTCTGACGTAATGGGTGGATTTCATTTATGAATTATATTTGCAAATTCACCAAACTGACATTGCAGTGTTGCTTCGAAACAAAGTCAAAGGTTTCGTTCGTTTGATTTAGGATTTAGGATGGCATGCAAACACTGTATGTTAATTAATTGATGTGGCTAATTAGCTCCAAATCAATGATAATTAAAAAAGTGACTTATATTTTAATTAATTCTTGTTCATTTATTAATTATTGAGTACAGTAATTACCCCAGTGGGAAGATAATGAGGAAAATGTTAAATGAGACTTTATTATCTTACGCTGGAGTGACTCATCTCAGCTCTCTTCTGATGCTTGTGGATCTTTGGCCTCTCCCGTGGTGTTTGTTCCACGTGCTATGATCTGCTTTGCACGGCACTGAAGTGAGACTCCTTAATGACTCCACTCAGGGTCCAAACTGGAAATGATTACCATGATAGGGCAGCGGTACAAAGAGGCGAGCGGTAAAACCTTTGACGTGCCGCTTGATGTACATTCAAACAAAACTCTTGTTTTTCGTGGAAATGTTTTCCACCATGATTCGACAATAAAGAGACAATAAAGCTGCTGATGAGTTCAAATGAGCCTTTATTGTCCCACAGCGGGGCAAATCTGAGTGTGCACAGCAGCCAAGTAGCAGAACAAAAGAGTGTACAATAGAGAGGGAGTGAAAGTAAAAAGTGGAATGGAAAAATGACTCAAGTCATGAACAGAAAAATCTATTGAAGTACTTCCAAACCTCTGCTGCCAACTAAAACACTGATATGCGATTAAACACAATTAATTACGATTAATGAATCAGTGAATCAATGTTGATAGTTAATTTGATTATTTATTTCAATCAAGTCCCACCACTGACAAATCTCTGCATCCTTCAACCACTCCCATGTTGAAGACATGGGGATGACAGTGCATGGAAGGGCCTCGTGGTTGAAGCTTCGACATCTTCTTGGCCCTGCACAGAAGCAACATGAAGCTCCCACTGCTCCCACTGTGAGAGGATGGCATGAGTGATGGGAGCAGCAAACA
>CM020509.1:1177500-1287500 GCA_009823395.1 Thamnaconus septentrionalis | reverse complement strand
GGGACTGCAAGGAGGAGGCGCCACTGCTGCTGCTGGTGGTGCCGCCGCCGCCGCTGCTCCTCCTCCTGCTGCTGCTGCTGCTGCTGCCGGGGATGGAGGGACGGAGGGACGGAGGGAGGGTTCATAGCTGAGGGAACCGTGTCAGCGCACAGTCAAGAGAAGTGACTGCGGCAGCGGGAGAGAAACGCAGGAGCCCGAAAAGTCAACTCAAAAACAGAGGAGGACGAGTGAGAGGTGGCAGCTCAGCTCAGCTCAGCTCAGCTCAGCTCAGACTTGGAGGAGGACATCGAGAAGACAGACAGAGACACAGAGAGAGAGAGAGAGAAAAGTATGTGCTTTGAGTTGTTCTCTTCCTCAGCGGGATGACGATGATTTTGATTTTTTAATTTTCATCTTTTTTTTAACAAACTCCATCGCGGCTGCGCTTCACTGTAACCCTGCGCATCTTGGCCGGAATATGACGAAGAGAAAGTCAGCAGGCAGAAAAGACTGAATTCTTCTTTTCCTTCTATTATTCACATCTATCAAACCAACAAAGCCTGATTGTGGTTGTTTTTTTTGTGTGTTTTAAAATTTTTTTTGTGTGTGTGGCCTTTTTTTGGGGGGTGTTTAACCCAATTTTGTGCACTTTTTTTTTTTTTTTTTTGTTTGTTTCTCGCCTCGTGATGACGGAGATTTACATCTGCTCCTAACCGTATCACCAGTTGATAATTCGGGGCGCACGCTCTTTGAATTCGGAACCCCCGGCTCCCTCCTCTCCCCGGCGATGATCGCGCTTTGGCTCGCTGTGCTGTGCATCGCGGGTGGCGCGCGCTCCCAGATCCGTTACTCCGTGCCGGAGGAGGCGGAGCGCGGCACCGTGGTGGGGAATATCGCCGAGGACCTGGGGCTGGATCTTACAAAGCTGGCGTCCCGCCGCTTCCAGGTGGTGGCCGGCTCGCGCACGCCCTACCTGGCGGTGAACCTGGAGGACGGCGCGCTGCTGGTGGACGAGAAGATGGACCGCGAGCGGATCTGCAAGCAGAGCGCCGGCGGCTGCCAGCTCAACATGGAGGTGTTCCTGGAGAGCCCGCTCGAGCTCTTCCGCGTGGAGGTGGAGGTGGTGGACATCAACGACAACCCGCCCAGCTTCCCGGAGACGGACATCACGGTGGAGATCTCGGAGAGCGCCACGCCCGGCACGCGCTTCCCGCTGGAGAGCGCCTTCGACCCGGACGTGGGCTCCAACGCGCTGCGCACCTACGACATCACCAGCAACAACTACTTCTACCTGGACGTGCAGACGCAGAGCGACGGCAACAGGTTCGCCGAGCTCGTGCTGGAGAAGCCGCTGGACCGCGAGCAGCAGGCGGCGCACCGCTACGTGCTGACGGCGGTGGACGGCGGGCAGCCGCCGCGCACCGGCACGGCGCTGCTGGTGGTGCGCGTGCTGGACTCCAACGACAACGTGCCGGTGTTCGAGCAGCCGGTCTACACGGTGGAGCTGGCCGAGAACGCGCCCGCGGGCACGCTGGTCATCCAGCTCAACGCCAGCGACCTGGACGAGGGTCCCAACGGCGAGGTGGTCTACTCGTTCAGCAACCACGTCTCGGGGCGCGTGCGCGAGCTCTTCGCGGTGGACGCGCGCACCGGCCGCGTGGAGGTGCGCGGCGAGGTGGACTTCGAGGAGAGCGCGCTGCACCAGATCTTCGTGCAGGCCAAGGACCTGGGGCCCAACGCCGTGCCCGCGCACTGCAAGGTGCTGGTGCGCGTGGGCGACGTCAACGACAACGCGCCCGAGATCACCTTCAGCACCGTCACCGAGTCCGTGAGCGAGAGCGCGCCGCCGGGCACCGTCATCGCGCTGCTGAGCGTCACGGACCGGGACGCCGGGGACAACGGCCAGGTGGAGGTGGAGCTGCTGGGCGACGTCCCCTTCAAGCTCAAGTCCTCCTTCCGCTACTACTACACCATCGTGACGGACGGGGCGCTCGACCGCGAGCAGGTGGACTTCTACTCGGTGACGGTGGTGGCCCGGGACAAGGGCAGCCCCTACCTGGCCACCAGCAAGTCGGTGCGGGTCCAGGTGTCGGACGAGAACGACAACCTGCCGGCCTTCACGCAGTCGCTGTACGACGTCTACGTGACCGAGAACAACGTGCCGGGGGCCTACATCCACGCCGTGACCGCCCTGGACCCCGACGTGGGCCAGAACGCCATCGTGGCCTACTCCATCCTGGAGTGCGACATCCAGGGCATGTCGGTCAAGACCTACGTGTCCATCAACGAGGAGACGGGCTACCTGTACGCCCTCAGGTCCTTCGACTACGAGCAGCTGAAGGACTTCACCTTCGCCGTGCGGGCCACCGACTCGGGCACGCCGGCGCTCTCCTCCAACGCCACCGTCAGGGTGGTGGTGGTGGACCAGAACGACAACCCGCCGCTGGTCCTGGCCCCGCTGGGCAAGAACGGCACGGCCGAGGAGCGCCTGCCCCGCTCGGCCGAGCCGGGCTACCTGGTGACCCGGGTGGTGGCCACCGACGCCGACGACGGCGAGAACGCCCGGCTCTCCTACAGCATCCTGGCGGGCAACGACAACGGCATGTTCCGCATGGACTGGAGGACCGGCGAGCTGCGCTCGGCCAGGCGGGTGTCGGCCAAGCGGGACCTGCGGCGGCTCTACCACCTGGTGGTGGAGGTGAGGGACCACGGCCAGCCCCCGCTGTCCTCCAGCGCCAGCGTCCAGGTGGCGCTGGTGGACGGCGGAGCGGCCTCGGCCGGCGCCGGCGACCGCAGCGGCGGCGGCGGCGCCGCCGCCAAGGCCAAGGACAACGTCCTGGACCTCACGCTCATCCTCATCATCGCCCTGGGCTCGCTCTCCTTCATCTTCCTGCTGGTGATGATCGGCCTGGCCGTGCGCTGCCAGAAGGACAAGAAGCTGAGCGTGTACACGTGCCTGAGCAGCGACTGCTGCCTGGGCTGCAGCTCCTGCTGCTCCCGGCGAGGCCGCGCCGCCCGCAAGAAGAAGAAGAAGCTCAGCAAGTCGGACATCATGCTGGTCCAGAGCGCCGGCAGCGTGGCGGCGGCTGCGTGGCGGCGGCGGCGGCGGCGGCCGGACAGGTCCTCCCCGTGGAGGAGTCCGGGACCTTCGGCTCGTCCCACCACCAGAACCAGAACTACTGCTACCAGGTGTGTCTGACCCCGGAGTCGGCCAAGACCGACCTCATGTTCCTGAAGCCGTGCAGTCCCACCCGGAGCGCCGACGCCGAGCACAACCCCTGCGGCGCCCTGGTGACGGGCTACACGGAGCAGCAGCCTGACATCATATCCAACGGCAGCATTTTACTGAGCGAGGTAGGAGTCCCGCCCACAGCTGCAGGGGTGGGCCGAGTCCTTGACCGGCGGCGCCACAGCGCCTTCGAAAATTTGAGCCATTTCAAACGTGGGCTTTAAAATGAACACAAGCTTCCTTCCGTTCGTGCTCAACAGCCGCTTCGTCCTGCACTCAGGGCAGCGAGGGTCTGCTGGAGCTCCATGAACAGACGCATTACAACTAAAACATCTGCCTTTGAAGCACCGCTGTATTTCGCTCTTTATTGAAATGATTGAAAACGCAGAAAAAAAATTGGATTTCATCCAATTTTGACTTCCGATGCAATTTCTTCCAGATTGAAAATCATAACGGGCCGCATATGGGCCCCAGGCCGTAGTTTGCCCACGCCAGGTCTAGTCAGAGATGCTCGTCATGGCTCAGATATGTTTTTTTTAAACTGGACTGCACTCTGGAAGACTGCATTCCAGACTGCATTTTAATATTTACAGTCACAAACATCATGGCTTGTATTCAAGAAATCATGTTCCAGGAATTTTTTTTATGGTTGACGGTAGGTGTGTGTGTGTGTGTGTGTGTGTGTGTGTGTGTGTGTGTTACCTCTGTTAAACACAGAGGTAAAGTCTTGATACAAAGGTTGTTGCCTGCGTAAACCTGTGTAATAATAATAATAATAATAATAATAATAATAATAATAATAATTATAATAATTAACAATAATTGTTCCCCTTTAGATTTGTGGGCAATACATTTAAAGCCATGCACAAACTATATATAAACTATATACAATTTGTTCAATCTGTGATGTGAAGTTGTGTTAAAAGCCGCCATTAAGAAAAACTGTTCTGTGGTTGCAGAACAAACACCAGCGCAGTGAACTCAGCTACCTGGTGGACAGGCCGAGACGCGTCAACAGGTGGGTGTGACTTACAGGATGTGTGCTGTGCATAGGTGTGCAGTATATCCTGCGTGCTGCATACAGTACGGAGGCGACTTAGTGCCCAAACCGGGCCGTTGGCAAGAAAGAAACTGAAAATATTCAAACATAGGCTGCAGTACTTATGCCAGGCCTTGGGTGGCGCTGTGGGTTTTACGACCTCCGATGCGGTAGCGTTAAATATTCCACGTCTTTAACGCTCCTTGTGGGTGATGAGACGGCGTCAGAAGAACCTGGAGGAGACTGGAGCGCTGCCGGACGGGAACGAGGCTGTGGTCATGTGACGGTGTTCCGTGTGTCGGTGTTGCAGCTCGGCGTTCCAGGAGGCGGACCTGGTCAGTTCTAAAGACAGCGGCCATGGAGACAGCGAGCAGGGGGACAGTGACCACGATGCCACCAACCGGGGCCACTCCACCGGTGAGACCAGGCTCCTCCCACTGCGGCCAGTGACGGAGCTCCACTTGCATGTTCCGCCGTTGCCGTCGATCTTCTCAGACAGGGGTGGGCAAACTACGGCCTGAGGGGCCGTACGCGGCCCGTTTAGGTTTTTTTTTTTAAATCCGGCCCGCTGAACCTGGAAAAAAAATGATCTTAATAGTCAGTAAGTGATGAAATAGCTGCATTTCACCGTCTGGTCAGTGCTTTTCTGAGTAATTTCCATAAAGAGCCGAACACGGTGGAGCTTCAGAGACACTGATGTGGTTGCAACTTTTGCTCTGCTTCATTTTCAACGACATATTTTTTCCTTCCATGAGGTGGCTCACTAAAACACTCCATCCATCTGCTGCTGCGAGAACCCATTGCGGCCCCACCAGTCAAATAGTTTATTAAATAATGTACAATTACCAGCATTTAATTGCAATGCTAATAATTGTATTTGCTCTCTGAGGCCCATTTAAAAATGTAGCGTTTTAATATTGACTTTACATTAACTGAGAAGCCGATTGTTGTGTTTTTCATCTCCGTCGATGTCAGCTGACTTGACAGCCTGCATTCCACCAGCCACAGACATTTTTTTTTTTTATTATTAATCAAAGAACATTTGCTGAGGCTTAAAATCGTCTGCAGGAACTGAGAGCAAATCGTTTGATTTTCTCTCCGTCCGAGTGTTTTATTGAGATGAACACGGCTGGACGTGTCGGCTCCATGGCTGACTAGGATCAGGGGTGTCAAACTCAAATACACAGAGGGCCAAAGATGTAAATCTTGGACAAAGCCGAGGGCCGACGTTGATATTTATTGGAAACTACTTCCTCTAGATTGAACGCTGAACCTTTTCATATCGACCCAAACCAGCTTTGCTTCAACCTGAATATGGAACAAGCAAAGCTTGATACTGGACAATAAATAACTTCATGTTGCACACATGCAAAACCCTATTAAAAAAAAAAACAACTCATCAAAATAAATAAAATGTATATAAGAAAAACAGCCTTCTGATTTGAATTTCAACAGTAACGTTTTCCCATTGGTTAATTATGAATTTAAAAATATAAATCAACAATAAACCAGTAATAAGTCATAATAATATATCCTTCAGTGAACGTCCAAAACACCAGCAGAGCATTCTGGGATTTGTAGCCTGAGCAATACATGTGCCGTGCAATACTGGTGGGCCAGCTCCAGTAGTTCTTTTGTATTGCCTTACGGGCCAAATGTGATCACACTGCGGGCCAAACGCGGCCCGCGGGCCCAGAGTTTGACACCTATGGACTAGATGGACGATGAACTTTACCTCGTGGGTCCAAAGGAAACGGCAGCGTGCAGCGGAGTGAACGATAACGCAGCGGCCACAGGCTTTGCTCTCTGCTGCTGGAAACGATGTGACGGGTTTTTCAATGAGGCCTCACCCAACTGCTGGGAAGTGGACCAAATCGGCCGTGGCTCTTGCAGAGCAAATAGGCAATTCATTTGTTTGTGAAATTAACCATCATGGGCTACCCCCTCCCCCCCGGCCCCCCCGCTCTCTTCACTGCATCTCTCCGCACCTCCGCTGATTCTCGTCCCTGCTTTTCCATGGAAAACTGTCGGCGATCGATGCGGGAGGATATGGAGGTGTGAAGGGTCCACTGTGTGTGTGATGCCCGTCAGGCACCACACACACAGTGGTGCTTCAAGAGGGGTGGGCCAACAATAGCTTCTAAAGTTTTTTTTTACTGAGGGGGGGCCGAGACATTCGTATGCAGAATACGTAGAAAACACGTTGTAACAAAATCAGTGTCTTTGAAGCCCCACTGTTTTTATAGTTGTTATATAGTAATTATATAATTATATTTTTCAATGTAAAATATCATGGGCGTATTAATTCACAATTTAAAGGTTATACACATTGACATTTAAACTTTTGCGTCAACAAATTTACGATGGAATCAATTACGTCGACTAACTGTCGCAGCCCTAATATACATGTACATGTACAGGCACTACCCGAAATATTAGAATATGAAGTAAAAGTTGTTTTATTTTGGCAATTGAACATAAAAGATGAAAGCAACAAATTTTATTGAGCCATTCCACGCAAATTGACGTCTCAAGCAGTTCCTTGTTGTCACTTTGCTGATTAAGATTTTCAGCTGATTAAAACCACAAACCCACAAACTCAGAAAATTATTATAAAATTTGAGGGTTTTTTTTTTAAGCTGCAAGACCTGATCAGCAAAATCCAAAGAAATCAAAACTTGAAATATATTGATTTGCATATTATTCCTTTATATAATATGTCAAATTCACCTTTTAAGTTGAATTGCAGAAATACAGCAACCTTTTCAGGATATTCTAATTTTCTGGATAGAACCTGTACATGTACGTAATAATGTACAGATCAAACGATCAAATTACCGTTTTCTTTTTTTTTTAAAACTGTCATTGAATTACTTTCCATCAATGCTCCTCTTATTGGACACTTTTTGAAATTTGTGAGCATGTCTGACTTCCGCTAGCTGGCTGAAGGCTTTGCTGCTGTTGAATCGGTCGCAGCATTGACACACACTGGCGGACAATTAGAGTCCCAAGGTCTTCATCTTGGTCCAGAAACGCGGCAGTGCGTTAATCGCTTCGTCCGGCGACTCTTGTCAGATAAGTGAAGGAGTGCCAGGCCGCCGCAGCAATAATTTACTACTGAGGGAAAAGATTGCGTTGATACAGCAGCATCTCTGCTGCAGGAGTGAGCTAGCTGCTGATGAGTATCGCTGGAGCAGCAGTGAAAGGTGATAAGCGCTTCAAACAGAGGCTTTCTCGTATCGCCGCTATCTCTCTTTGAAGGCAAAAGTGCCGCTTTACTTTGTTTCCTCCTTGATCCTCAGGCTTTGACATCTTGTGCTTCGTGGTCTCCGGTCGAACGCTGCGACTGTCGCGGCGCCGGGCGCCGGTCCGGATGAACGTTTCAGACCTCTGAGCAGCGGCTCAGCAAGAGGAGGCTTTCATTCACACGACGTTGTTTGCCACTGTTGGAGGCGCCGCGCTGAATGTTAAAATGAGACGAAGATGTCACAAGTTGATGAGGATCAGTCCAGACCCCCCCCTCCCTCACCCACTACTAATATTGCTACTAAGTGGCCAGAGTTCTTCTGTGGTTCAAGGAACATCATGAAGTCTATAGGCTTTTATATGCAGTGTATGCATCCATCTTCCATAGCCACTGTGTGTGAGTGTCTATCTATCATCTATCTATCATCTATCTATCTATCTATCATCTATCTATCTATCTATCTATCTATCTATCTATCTATCTATCTATCTATCTATCTATCATCTATCTATCATCTATCTCTCTATCATCTATCTATCTATCTATCTATCTATCTATCTATCTATCTATCATCTATCTATCATCTATCTCTCTATCATCTATCTATCTATCTATCTATCTATCTATCTATCTACAGGTACTACCCAGAAAAATTAGAATATCAAGTAAAAGTTGTTTTTTTTTGGCAATTTAACATAAAAGATGAAAGCAACACATTTTATTGAGCCATTCCACGCAAATTGACATCTCAAGCAGTTCCTTGTTGTAACTTTGCTGATTAAGATTTTCAGCTTATTAAAACCACAAACCCACAAACTCAGAAAATTATTATAAAATTTGAGGTTTTTTTTTTAAGCTGCAAGACCTGATCAGCAAAATCCAAAGAAATAAAAACTTGAAATATATTGATTTGCATATTAATCCTTTATATAATATGTCACATTCACCTTTTAAGTTGAATTGCAGAAATACAGCAACCTTTTCAGGATATTCTATTTTTCTGGGTAGTACCTGTACTTTATTACCAGGCTCTTGCCAGGTCACTCACTCATGGTCTATTTGCTTCTCTCTTGTGTTTTGGGAACTTTTTTTCCGAGTGGCTCGCCATGACAAAGCCAAATTAATCTGCTCCACCACAAACCAAAATTCCCCCACTGCTGACCACCACACAAACACACACACACACACACACACACACACACACACACACAGCAGACAGGCCAGCATGGCGGCAGACAGACACACTTCTTACCAGGATAACTGCCGTCTCAGCCTAATCAGTATCTGTTCGGAGGGATTAGCCCCAGATTAGCAAAGCTGAACAGTTAAGACCCGTGGCCCCCAAACATCAATTTAGACACACATACACAACAAGCGGATTTAGACCCCCGCCCCCACCACCACCCCCGTCACCAACCATCCCAAAAACAAAAACACAGACATGGAGGTATAGATGGCTCTATTATCCCAGCATGGAAGCAGGTTCCAACAGACTTGGTCAACAAAATGAAGGCAGCAGACGTTCATTCAGCACAATGAAGAAATAGATCAGAGGTGGTGGGGCCAACTGTTGGACCGGTGGGAGCCACTGTGGGCTCTACAGTGTGACAGAGGGGGTAGCGGAGCAGCAGCAGATGGATGGAGTGTTTTGGTGAGCCGCCTCATAGCAGGAAACAATCTATCCTGGGATGTCATGGAGGAAACATGTTGCTGGAATGTCAGTGGAAAATGAAGCAAAGCAAAGTTGCAACCAAATCAGTGTCTGTGAAGCCCCACCAGGGTGTTAGAACCACCCAGAACCATCCAGAACCATCCAGAACCACCCAGAATCTTCTAGAACCACCAGGGTGTTTAGCTCTTAGAACCATCTAAAACCATCCAGAACCACCAGGGTGTTGAGCTCTTAGAACCATCCAGAACCATCCAGAACCACCAGGGTGTTCAGCTCTTAGAAGCATCTAAAACCATCCAGAACCACCAGGGTGTTCAGCTCTTAGAACCACCCACAACCATCCAGAACCGCCCAGAACCACCAGGGTGTTTAGCTCTTAGAAGCACCCCGAACCATCTAAAACCATCCAGAACCATCCAGAACCATCCAGAACCACCAGGGTGTTTAGGTCTTAGAACCACCCAGGACCATCTAGAACCACCAGGGTGTTTAGCACTTAGAACCTCCCAGAACCACCAGGGTGTTTAGCTCTTTATTGACATGACTCTGAAAACACTGCAAACATGGAGGAAATACAGCTGTTTTATTACTTCCTGATTATTAATATCATTTCTCCAAGTTCAACGTGCTGGATTAAAAAGCGTTACGGGCCTTCATACGGCCCCCATGCCGTAGTTTGTCCACTATTCATCTACACCCAGGACCAGCATGGAGTAAATCTGCTGTCTCTGACCCTCATCCTTGACCTCTTTCACTACCTCCAGTCGCTGGACGGTCTTTAAAGCCTCCCTGCGTCCCGTCCCTCGCAGGTGCCGACCTGTTTGCCAACTGCACTGAGGAGTGCAAGGCCCTGGGCCACTCGGACCGCTGCTGGATGCCCAGCTTTGTCCCCTCGGAGGGACGGCAGGCCACCGACTACCGCAGCAACCTGCACGTGCCTGGCATGGACTCGGTCCCGGACACAGAGGTATTTCACCGCTACACTCACTGACTGATGAGGGAGGTGGAGGCCTGTCAGTCACAGCGGCAGAGCTGCACCCCACCGTCAAAACCACTGTCAATACAACAACTACAACTACAACTGCAGCAACATTTTAAACCCTCAGCAGGAGCTTTTTTTTTTTCCATTTGGGGATTTTTTTTTTAGAAAAAAAATAAATTACATACAGTACTACCCAGAACATTAGAATCTCCTGAACAGGTTGTTGTATTTGCCCATGTGTGAACTCTTCTGAGCCAACAACCCAACACAGACTTTCTAAAGGCTCAGGAGCTTTTTGCAGGGGTTTTGGATTCTTTGGACTCTTTGAAGCTACAAAACTGAAGCTTTTCACACTATTCTAATTTTCTGAGTTTGTGGCTTTGTGGTTTTAATAAGCTGAAAATCTTAATCAGCAAAGTTACAACAAGGAACTGCTTGAGATGTCAATTTGCGTGTAATGGCTCAATAAAATTTGTTGCTTTCATCTTTTATGTTAAATTGCCAAAATAAAACAACTTTTACTGGATATTCTAATTTTTCCGGTAGTACTGTTTGTGTGTATTGATCAACTGTGTGATTACAGGCCATATTGATTCAATGTTGAAGTTGTAAGAAATCTGTTTCAGGTATTTAACTGTGAGAAACACTGCAAAGAATCTTTAAATTGTGAAGTGATATTCCCACCATATTTTACACTGAAAAACATAGCGACTATGTCACAGATCAATGTTTTATGTGTTATTATTGCAATATATTTGATCAAAGACCTATTCAGTCCAACACGGGTGCGAGTTGGGTTGAAACACGAGTCCACGATAGGTGGTGAAAAATAAAGATAATCGTGATTAATCGACCGATCGAAAAAAATAATCGATAGATTAATCGACAACAAAAACAATCGTCAGTTGCAGCCCTAAAATCGAGATCGCATTTTTTTTTTTTTTTGAACGATCAATTCCGCAGTCCTACTATCAAGCTAAGAATCAAGTCCAGGATTGGTCCGTGCGTGGCGGCTCTCGATGCTCCGCCTCCACCCTTCAGTTTCTTGAATTCTTGAATGGATTTCGCTCGACAATCCTCTCAAGGCGCCTTTTCCGACCCCCCCTTTTTTTTTTTTTTAATTTGTCTCCACTCAACTCTCTTATGAATGTTGAGTGGATGCAGCACTCTGTGAACAAGCAGCTTCTTTGGCAATTAGCCTCTGTGGCCGACCCTGCGTGTGGAGGGTGTCAATGACTGTCTTCTCTCCAGTCAGCAGTCTTCCCACCGCCACCAGTCAGGAAGCAGCACAGCTAGCTTGAGTTTGTTAGCTGCTTTGGCACAATGACTGTTCAAAGTATTAGGATTAGTCTTCCAATCAAACAAACGTAAACAATTCTCGTCAAAATTCCGCCAGAATTCCGGCTTCTACACAAACACGGTGCTAACGCATCCAATGTGATCTCTCGTTCTTCTCCCTCTCGGCAGCGAGGAACAGGCTTCCCGAGCTCCTTCCGCATGGACATTCCAGAGACGGCGTGACTTTGCACAATCGCTCCTTGAAGACGACGGCCGTAAACAGACGGAAAACACCGAGCTGCCACCGCGCCGTCGCTCCCTCACTCGCGTGCGTCCCTGCTCATCCAGCCAAGAAGCAGAAAACTGTGGAGACGCCAGATTAAAACGCAAGACGTGGGAACGAGCCCTTTAAGAGTTGTCACCCAAACTACCAACAACCCCTGGAGTTCTTTAACCGCCGATGAGCTTTTGGAAACCACGCCACCCATTTATCGGAAGTGGATCATTTGGGTGAGAGAGGTTACTGTAGGTCAAAGCCTCAGCCAACGTCTCCCAGAGTTCTCAGCGGGACTGAGAGTCGCTGAGGAAGAGAGGCGGCGGCGGCGGCGGCGTTATTCTCTGCTTTTTGTTGTTTTTTCAATCTGTGTGTGCCTGTTTACAGCACTGACGTATACACTGAGGGACATGAAACCTGGCATTGGGGGAGGGGGGGGATGGGTCGAAACTAGGGGCGGCCCTCAGAGACCACCGGTGAACCCTTTAGGCGTGGATTTGCTGAGAGACGCCGATGAGTTGTACAGGAGAATGGCGTGCATTGTCAAATGCAGTAGAACTCTTTTTCTGTTTCTATTCTGTGTGGCCAAGTTTCTCTTCTTTCAATCTTCCATAAGTTCTTCTTTGACGGGGTCTGGAAATATTTTCAATCCATATTTATTTTCTTTGTTGGGGGCTGTGGGGGCGGGGGGGGGTAGTGGGGTTTCGGTTTATTCACAATTGACCTTTTTTTATTTTACTGCTTCTGAAATATCAAGTAGTTTCTACTATGTGTGAGAAGTGTTTACTGTACTACTTAAAGAGTTTCAATCTAAATATCAAACTCTCTATATAAATCTATCTATCTTCCTTGTTCTAAAGGTGCAATATGCATTTTTTATGGTTTCCACAGAGCGATCTGACACAGTTGGGCCACTGTGAGAACTTCTGAAAGTTGGATTTATGTTTTTCTACGAGAGAGACGGCGGGGTGTAAAATTCATCTTCTCCTTGTTTGGCTTTTTTTTTCTCCAGAGTGTTCGTTTTGAGCTCACGGTAAAGATAAAAAAAAATGTTTCAATCAAAATGACTCATATTATTTGGATTGAAATCAGTGCCAATAATTTGTCATTCTGGTCGAAATGAAAGGAGCCACTGATCGAGAGGCCGCACACAAACAAAGGCAGAGGGGTTTTTACATGTTGCAGTTACAGCAAGTGTATACACACATCAATTTCTTACACACGAGAAACACAAATACAAAAATACTGACAATAAAGTGAAAAATGGTAAAAAAAAAGAAAGAAAAACAAGTGTGCGTTAATTTTGCGTCTAAAAAAAATAAAGTCACAATTGAAGGCGGCTGTTTTGAAGAATATGGAGATAAAACGTGTCGGGAGTTCTTTAGAAGCCAACAGCGCCACACGCTGGACGACCCTGATCCTGAAGACTCTTCTGGGCCTCTTGCTTATTAGCGCTGCTTCTTCACAGAATTAATATTAGGAACAAATTACATTCTGCACCTGCTGCTGCTGCTGCTCGTGTTCACTCTGAAAAGCCGCCTCTCCTTGAACTCAATGTGAAATTCTTTGAATAGTTCTGCAAGTCATCGCCTCTGCACTTCATCTGCTCCTTCACCGTTTCCACTTCCACACGATGTCAGCCATGGATTCCCAGGTGCGACGCCGCTGCTGCCCGCCGCTCCCTCAGGGGATGATGGGTCAAACGTGGAGGACAAATCAGCACATCCTTAGGGATGTGACAGTCACTGGGACTCAGGAGGCTGAGTGGGCGTGGCCGACTGCAATGTGTCAGGTTTGACTGCCAGCAGGCAGTGCGCAGGGAGCTCATCTTGCTTCGTAATTTCAGATCAAGTCAAAGCCACACGGTGTAGTTTGGGAATCTGAAGACCGATTATTTATTTCGTATCATCTAAGTGTGTGTGTGTGTGTGTGTGTGTGTGTGTGTGTGTGTGTGTTCCAGTGCATAAAGCAAATTGAATTACCAAATTTGCTCCTTGGTGCAGGAAGAAATTAATCTATAATTACAGGCCTGCAGGCTCGAGATAACAAAAGTAAAAGCTTGCTTTGATGTTGATCACAAATTAATTCACGCTTTAATAAGTGTGCATTTATGCTCCAATGCACACTGAGTCACACCGCCGATGAACAACACATCGTCCCAGGTTTTTACACGTGCAGTCATTCTGGAGACGCGTACAGTAGCTTAGCATGCCAGCGACACCTCAGCTCTCACCTCCGAAGCCGGAATATTATATTTGGTTTGGGATTCCGACATTAATCACAAGTGGAAATGTTTGACTAGACACTTTAAAAGGACACGTTGTGTGTTATAGATGAAAGAGAAACTGGCTGTTCTGAAAACAGTCAGTGTATGACGATGACTACCGGCTGTTCTGAAGACCAACCCGACCTTGTTCCCTGTGTCAGGCTCAGCCTCAACCAAACCGTGGAAACCGTGGAAGGGAAAGTTAGACGCAGTTTCCATCCGGTCTGAATCAAAAAGATGTTCAGCACCCAGCAATGGAATCAGGAAGCTCCATCTGAGTACAGTGATCGATCCAGTTGGCAGGTGGGAGTACCTGACGTGGACAGACACGTTTGACCAGATAATCAGGATTGGCGTAATGGTCCAATATATATATATGTATATATATATATATAATCAGGATATATATATATATATATATCCAATATATATATATATATATATATATATATATATATATATATATATATATATATATGTATATATATTTATGTATATTAGAAAAGAAAACCCTCCAAAACAATTGAAAAATGCTTTGATTACGACATTCATCCACTTTCTGGCTTAGTTAAGCCGACCAGGTTGGGCTGAACTAAACTGGCATCTATCGGCGAAGGGGAACCTTTGGCTAATGCTGACCAGGTCCTGCTTCACTGAGGGCACCAGCACCACAGGCAAAGCTTGGAGAGTGACTGGGAGCTTGGGAGGTTCTTCCTCTGAGGCTTTGCTGGAAGAGATGGAAGGACCGGTGCCATCCCAGGCCACCAGAACCAGAACCAACCGGGCTCCCAGGTTGAAACCGAGGAGGTCCTTGGCTCTCTACGCAGCCCCGGTGGACGGAACTGTCGGCCATGAGCCCGACGTTTTCCTCTGTGGAACGCCAGATGACTGTTCCATGATTTTGTCTCTCTGTATAAAGAGTTTTGTCAGGAAAATTCTGATCATTGCTCACTTGGCTCTCCTGGCGTTGCTGTCGCCTCTCCTCTCCTCTTTGCACTGCATGCTGGGAGTTTTGGTGTGTGGGCGTGTGAGTGTGTGAGCTGTGTGAGCGTGAAGTACCTGAAGAGAGAGAAGGACTTTTCCAATCGACTTTCTGTCCTATTTCCAACTTATATCTGTCTTCCTTCTGTGGAAAGGTAGGAGGAGTTTCTCTTATTGAGTTGCCCTCAACAAAAACTGCCTTATCCTATACAGTACAGCTTGGCAGGATACTATAGATTACTGAAAAGGGCCCCGTGTATGAGTAAAACTACCTACCAGTCAATTATTATCGATGACTCTAAAAAAATCCCAGAATTCTATTCAATACTGTTGCTTGACTGACAAGGAGCCACAATTGTATTGAGTCCAGTATCGCTATTAGCCGAACTAGCGACGACTTCGTGATGTTTTCTTTTCTGAATAAAGTAGTAAATATTACAGTTGATATTCACCATAGCTTGTCATCCTCTGGCTATATAGAATAACTGCTTGAACTTAGCGACGCTAGCAATCACCTGGACAGTTGGAAGCAAATGGGACTCTCTGGACTTCAGTCTCTCATCTCCTCTGCAGAGTCGACCACTCGTCTGATGGACCCAATTCCAACTCCACTGTCAGAGGAGGAAACACTGTTCACTAATAGTTCTATACTTACAATAATGAATCAGTCAGTGGCGACAGCTTACGTTCCACTGTAAGATTCCAGGAACAGTCCCAGCACTAAATGGGTGCTACACGAAAGGTTCGATGTTCAGGGATCTTCTGTGCTTGATGGTCATTTAACATACACTGTATTACAATTAACTCACATTCAAACATTTGAGATGACACTGATGGCACAAGCCAAAGGGAAACAAGTAATCCTCAGTCTTCCCATTCATCAGCTCTGGCCAGAGATTGCTGTTGAGATCATAGCTCATCACATTTAACAACGTTGGAAAGGCTCTGGAGCTCTTTCAAAACAACATCCTTTCATCCTTCTCTCCAGTCCCACTAATTGCTTTTTACAAGGCCACGGGCCAGTGCGTAATGCTTTGCACACATATTCAGGCTAATCATAATTAAGAAGAGATTAGCTATCAAAATTTCGCCAAATAACCTGATTGCAAGTCAGTAATGACTTACTTACAGCGATATCTATGGCTTGTGAAATACAATCCATCAAGAAACAGAAGAACATCTCAAGTCTGTACACAGAAAAAAATCTCCAGTTGCAAATCAAATGAATGTATTAATGGGGTCCAGTTCCAACATTATATCAAGTCACTTATCATTGAATTAATGGATTCATTTATCTAGATTTATGAAGATTTGCATCTCACTTGTACACAATTTGTTTACTGAATAAATAATATCAAACATTGCCTTCATTCATCCACCACTTCAGTCAGGATCATTGTCATTAGGAGAATGGACTAATCTTGCAACCTAACTCAAGTGTGTATACATTTTGTGGGACACCTATATATATGAATGACAGGACAAGTGATCTGTTTACCTCGATGTTAAACCATGAAGAGGCATCCTTATCTTAATTCAGCTCATGTACCAGCAAGGCAATATTTCACCTAATTACAGGAACCCAGCTTCCCTGCAGGAAACAAGCATACGCTGCTTCACAAAGCAAGCGCCCAGTGTGCCCAGGGTAAGCACTCACCCTGCCAAGCATGTGCTTCCTCCTGAACAGCATCTAACCCAACTCCACCCTGGTCTTCAGGGGATCTGGCGGCACTAAAACCTGCTGGTGTGCTGATGCTCTCAGTGCTTTTGCAGGCCACCAGGAACCGCAGACCTGCTGTTCCTGACCACCTTCACCCCACACTACTGACAATCGAGCAGATTCCAAAGGGAAGGTGCTGTTGCCTACAGTCAAGCGTGGTGGTGGAGTGTCATAGTGTGGGGCCGTCACTGAGGAGCTACAGTTCATTCCCAAGAATACCAAATGGGGTTTTCTCCAGACCCTCTTGGGAAACATAGCAGAGGATATAATCTATGGCTGATAACAAGAAGGAACAATTTTTTTTTTTCATTCCAACTCGATCAATCCACCAACATCTGTGGCAAATCTGCTCTGTTACGTCAGAGACATTCACGTTGGCAAAGCAGCATTATGATTTTCCATTCATGTTGTTGTTCCTCGCTGATCAACATAACTGGAGAAGCTACGTTTGACTCACTCAGTGGATTCCATGGAACAGAACAACGCAGACTGGACAAGATGTGTGGGTATTTGTACGCAGTGGCACGCCACACATTGTTTTCAATGGAGAACAGCTGGCTGTCAAGAAGATGCCTCCTAGATGCTCTCAAACCAGGGAGCAGTCGCTGAAAGCAGTGAGCGCAATCAAAAGTGACGAACTCAACACTTTCTAAAATTGTGTGTCAAGACGTGTGTGAACACACAAAACTTCTTTTTCATACTGAAGTCGGCTGCTGTTGTGTGCTAAAGTAAGCACGACAAGAAAGGAATACAATAGAATAGATTTTTATCAGTCGTGCATGCTGCTCCTCTGTCTGTGATGATTACTTTGCTGCTTTGAAGAGTTTTTCATTTATTCCAGGTCTTCACCTGTTTATTAGAGTTGCGTGAAGAGGGGACGTTTCTCAATCCATCATGAGACTGGTGACGTGTGACAGTGCGTGACTTTGAGTGGCTGGCAAAGTTGGCCTACTCAGCTGATGTTCTCAGCACCTTGGCAGGTGGGAAGGAAGACTACAAGATCAGAACCCAGGAGTCCAGTGCTGTGTCTCAATCCAGGGTCTGCACCCTTCAGACCGAGTGTCCTCCGTCTGAAGGAAGCGTCCTCCGTCTGAAGGAAGCGTCCTCCGAGGACCCGGCCCAGAAGGACCAACCAAACCCCGCCTCCCCGGTAACCGGCTAAAACGAGGGCGCATTCCCAGGACGCATTTGGAGCGTCCTAAGGACTTCTGGGAATTGGGAGGAGCCTTCGCGCAGTGCTATGACGCAACTTCCTTTCAAAATGTGTACTTCAAGGATGCAGACCCTGAAATGAGACACAGCAAGTGAGTCCTGAAGGTCCCAGTGGCAGGGTTGAAGACTCAGTCAGATCAACTACAGACCAGGTCAGGTCATAGACAGCCGCTGTCTCTGTCTCCACTGCATTTCTTCTGAGTGGTTCTGCTGCAGGTTTCTTCCCGTCACCGCGGCTTCACGCTCACTCTGGTGGAATCTGCTGGTTTCTCTTCTGATTGTGGAACGTGCTTTAAATGCTTGTGGATGAGACGAAGCGCTCTGGAAACAAAAGGTGGTTAATTGATTGAAGTTGCAATCAATAAATGGCCGGCAGTGGAGATGCGCTCAGGTCCGCTGTGTTGAACGACGGGAAATTCATGTCATAGATAGTTGCATTTCAATATCCGTCCACTTAGGTGACCATAACGCATGAAAGTCATTGTTGGAATCTCTCAGTCAGCTTTGCACGCTTGTGATGATAAATGATTAGAATTTGTAAGGATATTGTCTGGGTGCATTAGACAGACCTCATTCATCATGTGCCGTCCCAGACTGCCATTCACTTCCTGGATGACAGAAAAATAGCAGCATCAGCAACAATCCCCAGTCTGTTTCTATGACTGTTTTGTTAACCGCTCCCATCTCCCGACCGCCGAACGTCCGCCTGGATGATTGAAAACTGCTCCGCTGCTGTGGGATTACTTTAATCCATAATCTGGAGCAGCGCGTGCCTCCGCCGCTGAAATGCCATTTGACTGAATTAAGACGTATTCCTCAATTTGAAGGTTGAGAGGCACTTTGATAATTGCGACCATGAACTGAAGCGTGGCTCTGTTTGCCTGAATGTTGGCTCGATAGCGGCGCTGTGGCTCGGCTACTCACTAAAACCATGTTTACACTGAGCTTTGGGGGTCAGGCAATCACGACAATGGCCCGTGCCATTAAAAATATTAATGAATTTACTCCAAATGTCAGATTTTGCCCTTTCATCAAAACAATAACACTTTCATGGGGGACGACAAATGGATAACAAATGCTTGAGCTTTTTTTCAATGACAAAATGAGTCCAGTGTCATTAGCGTCTACGTGCAATTTGTGCAAGTGTTTTCAGACTTCCATGAGTAATACACCCCTCATCAAATTTACAAGTTTTGAAAAATTGCAAGAATGTATATTTTGCACTGATGAATAAAATAACTCAAGCAGTCGACTGCTATTGTTGATCACTTCAATAATTTGTTTTGGCAGGTTTGGATGCCAGTGTTTTTATGAGGTTTGTGGGATTGTGTTGAAAAAGCCAGTCATCAGACAAGGTCGTCAGCGTACAACCTCATTTAGAAGCAATCAAATAAAGTTTGCACATAATTCATTCTGAACAAAAAAACAACTCATATTTAAAGAGGCAATGAAGAACTCAGACTGTTTGTAAATACCTTTTTAAGTGTTATATCAATCAATTAATCAATATCATTTTATTTGCGTGACATCACATCCAAAGGCGTCTGGAAGAGCTTCGTACCATCAGGAGGAAAGCAGCTGAAACCCTCCAGAACAAGCAAGACCCAACAGTGGGCAGGGAAAACTCCCCTGTAGGAAGAAACCTGGAGCAGATCCAGACTCCAGAGGGCGCTCATCTGCTGCCACCAGTTGGGGTGCAAAGGAATACAAAATTTGGAGGGAGAGAGAGAGAGAGAGAGAGAGAGAGAGAGAGAGAGAGAGAGAGAAAGGTGTGTGTGTGTGTGTGTGTGTGTGTGTGAGAGAGAGAGAGAGAGAGAGAGAGAGAGAGAAAGGTGTGTGTGTGTGTGTGTGAGAGAGAGAGAGAGAGAGAGAGAGAGAGAGAGAGAGAGAAAGGTTGTCAGTGTGTGTGAGGAGAGAGAGAGAGAGAGAGAGAGAGAGAGAGAAGGTGTGTGTGCTTACAAAGCTGTCATAGTATGGATATAGGTATACATATTTATATAAATAAAAAATAGAATATATAGAAAGACACACATATGGATATGTACATATATATATATATATTATATATTTATTTATAATCATATATTCATATAATATGACACTAATGTTTCCTAAACAGCAAATTAAAAGAAACAAAAAAAATTCTATCATCAACATAGGCTGAAATAGTCACAACAAAACTGCACTAAACTCAGGTGAATTATCTAAAATTGCATTGCTTGTTGTCATTTTAACGTCATCAGTGAAACTCATCTTCTGTGGCAAACACGAGGAAGTGATGTTCTTAATAAAGCACAGGGAAGAGATAAATAAAAGGAACACACAAGCAGAGTCCACGTCTGCGTGTGGTGTTGTGGCAGAGGCAGTAGAATTTGGCACAAACATCCCCTCTGATCTCTTTTGTTACCTAATCCACCATTACCATAATGAAAGCCCATCTAATCGAATCAGTCGGCTCTTCTCAAAGGGATCATGCATGATTGACAGAAAAATAAAGAACAGAAAGATGGAAGAAATAATGGGAAAGCACACAATGCAAACAGAAATAGATTGTTGGAATTATTTGGGTCAGGAGGAACCGCAGATGTTGGCGCTGGAATCAGGAATCAGGAATCAGGACTGGAGCCTTTGAAAGCGGTGTCGTTTCAATCAATCAGCGTTTGAATTCGCAAATACAGTTTGGCTCCAAAGGACTTTACATTCGCTCCCCACAATGTGACCTGAGCACAGGAGTGGGCAAACTATGGCCAGGGGGCCATATGGTGGCCACTAAACTCTTTAATCCGGCCTTCCCAACTTGAAGAAATGAGATGGATGACCTGGTGGTTTTTCGGTGGTTCTGGAAGGTTCTAGTTGGTTCTGGGTGGTTCTAAGAGCTAAACACCCTGGTGGTTCTGGATGGTTCTGGATGGTTCTGGATTGTTCTGGGTGGTTCTGGGTGGTTCTGGATGGTTCTAGGTGGTTCTAAGAGCTAAACACCCTGGTGGTTCTGGGTGGTTCTGGATGGTTCTAAGAGCCAAACACCCTGGTGGTTCTGGGTGGTTCTAGATGGTTCTAGGTGGTTCTAAGAGCTAAACCCCCTGGTGGTTCTGGGTGGTTCTGGGTGGTTCTAGAAGGTTCTAGTTGGTTCTGGGTGGTTCTAAGAGCTAAACACCCTGGTGGTTCTGGGTGGTTCTGGATGGTTCTGGGTGGTTCTAAGAGCTAAACCCCCTGGTGGTTCTGGGTGGTTCTGGATGGTTCTGGGTGGTTCTAAGAGCTAAACCCCCTGGTGGGGCTTCAAAGACACTGGTTTGGTTGCAGCTTTGCTTCAGTTTCAGCTGACACCAAAGCAACATGTTTTCTACATGATACATTGTTTCCTACGATGAGGTCGCTCACCAAAACACTCCATCCATCTGCTGCTGCTCCGGCTCCTCCTCTGGCACATTCATGAATCTGTTTAGAAGAAGAGCACTCGTGACACTGATAGCAGAGGAAGGAGTTTGCTGGGAGTTCCAAACTCCGCATGGAACTGCGCGCTAGAGTCTCCCAATCAAATATCATTCATTCATTCATTCATTCATCTTCTATACCCGCTTATTCCTATTCAGGGTCACGGGGGTCTGCTGGAGCCTATCCCAGCTGTCTTAGGGCGAAGGCAGGGTGACACCCTGGACAAGTCGCCAGTTCATCGCAGGGCCCAATCAAATATGGAAGTCGCCAAACATGCAATGTCAACCTGTTTATATGTTGAGCACATTGCACGCTTTCACAGGGACGTGTAGATCCGTGTATGTGAATGATGCTGCGCAGGGGGGCTTGATTGCTTACATCAGTGTTAAACTGTGTATTAAATGTGTGTGTGTGTGTGTGTGTGTGTGTGTGAGAGAGAGATGTGCAAACACGTGCAGTCTTCCCTGGAGCACGGCTTTGCTAAACAGCATCTGGAAGCTCACTAATTGGCTGCTTCTCTACACAACCATGTAGAAAACAACACACCTTAACTGTTTGTTTGTGCATGTCCATCACACAAAGTAGGGCTCGTGCCGGTAATTGGGGATTCGCTTGGTAAACTACGGGAAACTATGTAGCTGAAATAAAAATTACAGCAGAGTAGCTGCAGGAAACGGTTTGAAATGTTGCGACGGTCGCATGGATTTCGCTGCGTTATTGAAATGACCGCGGCCTTCTGGTTTTCTGAAAGGTCCAGTGTGTCAAAGTTGGCCTGGTTTGTGATTTATATTGGTAAAAGCTCAATATACTGCACATTCATTATAATAAAAGTGCAGTAGAACAAAAGTAACTTGGTTTTCCGGCCAATAAAAACGTTTCTTTTTTTTTTTCTACATTATTTTTGGCTGACGCTATAAAACATATTGAGTCTCAATTGTTCCCGTGTTCCCTGAAGGCAGCAGATGTGGGGTGGAGCCTAACCTTTTTGTGTGACGCTGTCGCACATGATTCCATGTTGCTGTCAGTCAAGGCCACGCCCACAATGCCAGAAACTGTAGGGGAAAAAAAAAAAGATCTGTAAGTGAAAAAAATGAGAAAATGAAAAAAAAAAAAAAAAAAGATTTGACGATAAAAACAAAAATACTGACCTTTTTAAATTTAGCTCAGGTACAGTTTTCATTTGTGGCCACATTATTTAAAATATCACAGTGAAATAAAAGTTTGTCCAAAAATCCCACTTTGTATTAAATGTCAAAAGATGAAGATATTGAGTCGCAGCATCAGGAAGTGATATTGAGGCCTCGTCTATTGCAGACAAATCCAACTCTGAGGTCTAATCAACATAATCATCAAACACGAGGTCAGGTTGGTCCGCAACCGCAGCCCTGCTGCCTTTTATCGGGATTAAAAGAGGCTTGGTTGACCAGTGGAGCTGCTTTGAAATACTCACTTTTCAGATCAGAGCAGGATTTAATCCAATCTGGCCAAGATATTTCTAGGAGATCATTTTGAAATGGTGGAGCCACCAGCTTCTGCCTCAATGAGACAAGGCAATATTTTAACATTATTGAAGATTAGAAAAATACAAAAGAACGAAAAATATGTGACATTTACATTTTGAAATGTTTTAGAAACTTTGCTACTAAGATTATTATTTTTTTTTACAATTTAAAAGTGACATTTCTACAACTTAAAATGAAAAAAAATGCAGTTAAAATTTCTTCTCTAGGCTGACACAGTGGTGCAGTGGTTAGCCCCCCGAACTGTAAACTGAATCCTAACCTGAGCCCAAACCCTGGAACGCCCCTCCAAGTCTCCACTTACCCACTTACTCAAAGGCTGCCGGGTGTCATGTTGACGTCTTCACTTCACTGCACTGGCCCACTGGGCCACTGGGCCACTGGCCTCCCTCTCCTCCCTCCCTCAGGAAGAAACATTCAAACCAGACCATCTCTGCTCGGTGCCTCCAACAGAATCCCAACTGGTGCCGTCTCCAAAATCCAAGCAGACACTTTCCCTCAGAGCCAATGCTGATCACTCCTTCAAGGTCTGTGGAAAGTCACTCCCCAGCCCCCCCGCTTGACAGTCCTTATGTTTTCCATGGGGCTCAACAACAAGGGCGAGGACCCCCTGGCGAACCACCACCAAACAACCCCCGGCTCTGATCCGCTTGGCCAAAGTCGACCTTCACAACTTGAACATCAAAAAAAAAAAAAAAAACAGACATTTTTTCTTGATTGCTGTTGACCGCTTGTTAACTTGTACTTATTGTACATTTGTGCACGTGTTGTTTGTTTGGTAGAATCCACTGCTGTTTGAGAAAACAAAAAGAAAAAAGAAAAAGATTGCGACTCAGAATTCTCTTTAAACTTCGTCCGAGTTTAAATTGCTCCGTGGCTCGGAGTTAAACTCCAGTTTAAAGAAAAACTACTGTGTCATAATGAGATATTGCTTTCTTATCCTGCAGCTTTTCCTTTTCTTTCTGCATGTGCTTTCAAAGCACGCACCCACCCACGCACAACACACACACACACACACACACACACACACACACACACTGGGATGCAAACAAAGCCAGCTCTGGTCATAAATCTTGCATCTGATTTGCTCTTCAGAGATTTGCCACAGTGTTTTGTGGAGTGCCTCCCCTGCAGTCTTTTGTTTTGCAGTGGCTGCCTGAGTGTCTCGGGGTCGTCCCCGTGTCCGGGTGCATCATACGTCTGGCGTAGAGAATTGACAGCACAACGACTTACTTTGCAGAGACATGCAACCGAGGCGGACTCTCCGCTAAGCCCACCGGAGCGGCACAAACCTGCGTGTGTGTCTGTCAGGCCGCATCCCGCCGGCCTCCCTGCCTCCTGCCGCTCTGCTAACTTGTGTTTTTTTCTCTTCCACATCATGCGGTCGTCATGGAGGGTGGAGCAACAGACGACACACAGGACACACAGTGCCAGTCCAGCGTCCATGTGGAGCACCGCGCTCTTCATGACGTTCCTGGTATCAGCTTTGGCTTTTTGAATGGAGGCTGAGATGCCGGCAGGCATCAGGCTGTCACAGTGGTGTAGCACTGGAGGTTGGTCTTGGTCCATTGTTAAGGGTCTCGGTCTCTGAGGCATTTTTTACTGGGTCTGGTCTCCGTGTCGGTCTGGACGGACTGGGGGATTTTTTAGAACCCAAACTAATTTGGGCTTCCTACCCATAGAGCAGTTCTTATATATCTGAATATACTCAGAGCAAGGGTCCCAGTGAGTTGCCATCTTGCAGCGCCATATTTCTAAGGAAGCCTGGTGTGGACAATCCAGCTGCCTGACAGCCGCGTTTTGCTCGCGACCTGGCAATACTCAGAGCAAGGGTCCCAGTGAGTTGCCATCTTGCAGCGCCATATTTCTACGGAAGCCTGGTGTGGACAATCCAGCTGCCTGACAGTGCGTTTCGCATTTAGGCTGAACGGTCACATCCTCAAATTAACCAACCGAAGAAGAAGGTGGACGAGATGTCCAGGTTTGTGCGCGCAGGCCACCGTAGTTCACTGGCAAGCTCGGGAGAGGGGAGGGGGGTGAGCGGTGCCATCTGAAATGTAACCACTTGATGGTGCCGTTCCTTCTCAGAAACCACGAGCTGCAATTTGAGTGTTTCGCTAGAAGCGCAGAACTGTGGAAGACCCGATGTGACTTCGGTCTGGCGCCGTCTCACTCGTTGTCGCAGCCAGTTGGTGATGACAACACGAGCGGCGCACACATCTGGTCCAATCCAGCGTTAATGTCGCGTGCGTGTGCACGTTTCAGTGGATGGCAGCGTCTGATTAAAGGAGGCTGACTCCCACTCACTGTCCGTCCCCTGTGGTTTAATAGCCGCGCTGCACACTGCCTCCAGATCATCTGTTGAGGGTCTCCTGGAAGCTCAGAGCTTCTCCCTGCAGCTCGGCTCCGGTCCAGGTTTAGCCGCTCCTCCTCCGTGGTGTCACAGATTTTTGGAAGAGGGTCTGGGATTGAAATTTATGTTCCTTCAGCGCCTGGCGAATCTCTGTAAGGTCTCTTCAGTTTTTCTTTTTTTTTCTTTTTGAGGATTAGGAGTGAATCATTCTGGTCCAGGTTCCTGGGAGGAGAATCTCTTCCCCTGCCGTGCCTGGCAGAGTATTATAGTATTATCTCTTTCCTTTTAAAGCTTAAAGAAATGTAACTATGACGGAGTGAGCGCGGCGGCGCACGTGCCCGGCAACCGGTGGGCTCGTTCAATCTGCAGGACAGGCGGGCGTATCAACGGTGAGCTGAAGCCCCTCGCGGAGCAAATCTTCCGCCAAGGAGGGAGGTGGGGGGGGTCTTCCACCTTCCACATCCAGTCTTTCTCAGATCCCTCCAGCAAACTATGGATAGAGATAGATAGATAGATAGACACTGTGATTGGTTTTGGTTTTGGTTCTCCCACCACACAGGACACACACTGCCTGCTTCCTTATCATTGAGCTTCTTCTTCTTCTTTTTTAAAAATAAATAAATAATAAAAGCAGAGGTAATAAACCTGAAAACATGAAAACAATGGTTTGAATATATGAAAGAAAAAAAAAACCCCCATGAATCCAAACTTCTAATTTCATAACCGAGAACAAACCATAATAGTTATATTATCTTTATTAAACCCACAGTGGGAAAATTTGCATAATTACAACAGCAATTATATTAATTAAAAGAAAAGAAGTATATATATAAAAAATACACAATTAAGTCAATAATTTATTTAATAATGATTAAGTTAATAACAATATAAGCTTTACTTGAATAATATCTATATATATATATACACACATAGACTACGCAATATGATATATGCATATTATAATGTATATAATAGATAATATACTCTTCATTCCAGCTGGACAGGACAGAGGGGAAAAATGTTTCTAATATCACACAATTTTTTTTCTTCATTCAACAAAATTATTTATGATGTTTATTCATAAAATAAACACTGTGATTGTATTTACTGGTATTATTGTGTTTAGCTGTATTTGTTTCTCCAGAATTATAGCCAGCATCACTGTGCAGGGATTACTGACTAATCCGATATGTTATATTTTGCCACGATGCTAAAAGATTAAAAACAACGCTCATAATTTATGTGTTTATGCATTTATATTTTTCAACGTGCCTTTGCTGGCTCAAGTCCAGCCCAAACGTTGTACGATACAAAACCTTGTGTGTGTGCTTCCACCTGGAGACGCGTGGGTCGTAGCGGGTCTTAGTTCCAGTTCCAGGTCAGTGTGGCGCCCAGCATGAGATGTGGCAGCAGCAGCAGCTTCAGAGTGGTGGTGGTGGTGGTGGGAAGCAGAGATAATGTGGCCTTTCTCTTCAGGCAGTCGCCGCCCTGCTGATCGGACATGCAGGAAAAGCTGCTTGTGCTTCGCTGCCCTTCCTCCGTCTTCCTTCTTACCTCTCAAAAACAAACCTCCAGCAAAGCAGTGAGGTTCATAAAAATGATAAAGTCAAATCTCCCAGACAGAGTCAGTTAAATTGTGATTCCTTTATAATTGGAGTTTCATATTTAGCTGATGATTAAATTCACATTTGATGATTGTGGACCAGTGACACACAATTCTTTCTCCTGGCATCTTGTTGAAACAGCTTCTTGATATTATAAACCAACAATACACTTGCAAATCTTTGGTGAAAAAAAAATAGAACTAGTAAGAAATAGAATAGAATTCTCTCTTGTCCTTGTACAGGAGGATACTGGAATTTTAAGGTGCCTTCCTTCAGTGCATCTGTATTAACTAAAAAGCAATAAATATGAAAAAACTGAAATCTAAAAGCCATAATAAAAAAGACGTACACCACATTCATCACATTCACACTCGGCAGTTACTGCACCGTTGCCCTTTATTCCCCTTTAAGAAATAGAAGGCTAATATTCTATTTCACTTGAAATGGAACAAAAACATTTGATTTGTCTTGCTGAAGCCAAACTCCTTCAGGTGGCTCTGTGAACCCGAACAAATAACACACACATTAAATCATACACACAAAAGCTCAAAGTGGAATTTTCAACAGTTCAAGTTACCAGTTTTCATTCATTTTCCCTGGCGCGTTATGATTGGACGAGGAGGAGGACACGGAATATTTTTTTTCACAAGTCGTCAAAGACAAAAAAATATTACCACCACTCTGGACAGCAAGCAACCGTTAGGAAACAAAAGCAACGCAATCCTCGTCAAATCTCGGAAAGTTTTACCAGAATTCCGGCTGACGATCTTCACACCGTTCAATGGAAACGCCTGCACAGGACGATTGTAACATTTTTAGAAATATCGCTTTTATTTTGCGTCATGGAAAGGCCGCCAGTGGGACCAGGTCCGACTGAAACTGGCAACCGCTTCCTGTTCCAGATGAAAACTGCAGCAACTCTGAAGAAAACTCCTCACTGGTCCGCGGCCGTCATCTTCAAACTGGAAGCACAAAGTGAATCAAGATCGCAAGTGTACAAAACATTCCTGTTATACAGATTACACACACACACACACACACACACACACCCAGGCACCATCAGCTTCAACTCACATCAGTGCTGTTTGCAGACGGCAAGTCACAGAAGATTGGAGAAAAGTGTGTCAAACAAACACAGCTATATTATCCAGTTGCTGTGGAGAAGACGTGATGTAAAAAAAACACCTCCACGCATTAACGACTACAAAGTCAGACCCCCCCATCCCTCCCCCTCCCTCCGGCCAACATTTTCCCTCTGAGATGTTTTGGGGTCAAATCATGCGGTGCGTTTCTTTCTGACGACGCCTGATGTTGGCAAGTGTGTGCACTTCTTCATTTCTCCTCCAGTGGGCTTTTCACCTACAGAGCCATGACACACACACACACACACACACACACACACACACACACACACACACACACACACCACTCGTTATGGGTTTTCATTTAAAACCATAATTTGCCTCAAGCGTTCAAGTCGTTGTGTTGTTGCGTCGAGAACATTTTATCTGCTGGGGGACGGTGGGATCCTCACAAAGGTACTACACACACACACACACACACACACACACACACACACTGTCGCTGAGCCCCTGTGTTTTATCAGCCAGACGGGGAAAAGCTGCAGAAGCTCCACCTTGGTCCACCATGACGCTGTCAATGGCTGCGTGCTTTCACACTGACTTGAACCGATGGCTATTTAAGCTGCAATGTGTTTGTATCGCCGGCCACTGGCAACTGCCGCTGCCCCAGGAAACAGTTGATATCGTCAGCGGCGCTTTGACTGCCACGAGGTGACAGGAGAAAGCGGCGTGGGTTTGTTTCCCCCCTCGTGCTGCCTGGCTGGCTGGCTGGCTGGCTGGCTGGCTGGAGGATTTGGCTTGAGTCTGAGCACTAGTGGCACGTGCCAACGCTGTCACCATGCCAACTGAGGGAAGTCAAGCACAAAGTGACGAGAGTGGTGGGAGGGACGCAGACGCAGGGAATTGTCACTAGAACGAGCGGCTCACTCTGCCTGCGCTCACTGACAGAATGCAGACCAACAAAAGCCACTGAGTTCTCCATAAATAAGCAGTGGGCAGCTTTTATCAAAAGGTTTATATATGTATATACATATATAACTGTATATATATATTGTCCAGCTGATGTGACGGGAAATCACTGCAATGTTTTCTTGCTGGAAGTGTTTGAGTCATATTGGCTTTTTTCTTTCACTTGAGTTTTTTTTTTTTATTGAGAAATTTTCTGAAACATTCTTGCAACGTCCCAACAGTACGGAAGAGGATTAGAAAAAAAATGAAGAGATTTTTTTTTTTCAAGTTTTCAACTGGGGAATAAAGTTGAAATTTTGAGAATAAGGTTGACGTAAAAAAGACGAAATTCCGTGAATGAAATCGAAATTGAGACTTTGAGGACTTTTGAGAATAAAGTCAGAAGGCTCTGCGTTTCCTGATGACTGCGGCCGAACCTGGTGGGATTCACCTGTTCACTGAAGTTAACTGTGGCTAGCTGGGTTCATCCACCATCCATCCAGTCGACTCGCCAACTTATTTGCGTCAACTTTCTTCACGAAATTTCGGCTTTTTTTTAACGCCGATTTTATTCACGAAATTTCGTCTTTTTTTTTTACCGTCGACTTTATTCACGAAATTTCGGCTTTTTTTTAACATCGACTTCATTCACGAAATTTCGGCTTTTTTTTAACGCCGATTTTATTCACGAAATTTCGTCTTTTTTTTTTACCGTCGACTTCATTCACGAAATTTCGTCTTTTTTTTTTTTTTACCGTCGACTTTATTCACGAAATTTTTACGTTTTGTGCAATTGTCGTGGTGATGGAAACGCAGCTCAGTGACGTCCAATCCGCTGTCTCTGGTGCTCACCCCTCCCTCCCCCACACATCAGCTGCAACCAGACAACCTCTTCAGAATCCTCCCCTCTGATTGGACCCCTCCAGCAACTCCTCACCTGAGAGAAATTAAGAAGCAAGAAAGAAAAAAAAAAAAAAAAAAAAAGAAAAATCAAGCTTTTGTTGAGTTTAAATTTTGAAGAGTGCTTTCCCTCATTGACGGCGGTGTCGTGTTACTGCAATCAGCAGCCGCTGAGGTGCTTTAATGTGCACTTACTATGCAGGCCAGTCGCTCATTAAAATGCAAAGTGTGTTCTGGGACATAAAGGGGGGGGAGAAAAAAGTGCACCGTGATAAACATGAAACTGTGATTTGCTGTAACAAGGGCAACACACACACACACACACACACACACACACACACACACCACACACACCCCTTTCCGGTCTCCCTCTAGACAACGAAGTCTCAGTTGCTGAAGACAACTCAGCAACATGTCTGGTGAGAGAGAGAGAGAGAGAGAGAGAGAGTGTGTGTGTGTGTGTGTGTGTGTGTTCATCCCCGGCCCTCTCACGCACGGCATCGTTTTCTCGGAGCCTTTTACTTATTTACAGTGTTGCCCTGGAACGAGCGGCTCGCTGTTAAAAATGCAGTGGCGTGTGTGCGCTCGACGGGCTGAGTGCTTGAGTTGCCGTTTTAATGTGACGCTAATAGAGGCGGAGAGGAGCATTTAGAGAACACAAAGCATTTGCTTTGCTCATTTATTAAAACGCCGACGCTTGACGGGGAGACGCCGAGTCATCCAGCCTCTGTGGCTTTTTTCCCTGACTGACTGCCAGCGCGGGGCTAAGACCTGGGCCAGACCTTCTGACTGGTGGGCCGCAGTGGGTTGTACGGTGCGCCAGATGGATGGAGTGGAGGAAAGCAATGTATCCTGGGATATGGGTGGGGGTGGGGGAGACATGTTGCTTTCATCGTCAGTGGAAAATGAAGCAAAGCAAAGTGGCGACAAAGTATCTCTCTCTCTTTGACGGCGTCTTTGTTGAAATACTGCCGACAGTTTCCGCTGTTTGAAAGTCATTTCGAGTTGTGTTGTGTCATCATCGCCGAATGCAGGGAAAGTGAAACATTCATCGGGTTCATTAATGTAGGGCCGGATTAAAAAGCTTAACGGGCCCGCACGCGGCCCCCCCGGGCCGTAGTTTGGCCCACGCCTTCTCTGGAATCCACCGATGTTTATTTAGCTGTTGCAAGTTAGAATTTCAAATGCAATCAAAGCTCGAAATCTCATTCCCGGCTTTTTGTCTTTTTTAAAGACTCATTCACGCTGCGGTTTTCTTTGTTTTGATTGTGTTCGGGGAGAGCCTTGATTACAACAACAACAACAACAACAACGACAACAGCAACAAAAAAAAGACTAATTGTGGAGTGACAGGACAACGACGCAGGAGAGGATGAGACAGCTTTTAAATTAGTGACACGCCGACCCTTCAAAGACGCCGCCGCCGTCGCCGGCTGCACTCTGGGGGACCGGGCAAAGAAAAAGCATCCGGATGAATAACTCAACAAATAGCTCAACTTGACTGAGCTCCCAGAGGTTCCCGCAAGTCTGAAACATTCTCCGCTCGCGCCTTGAAGGAAGCGCCGGTGGGAGCTGCTGGTGATCTGCCTCTTGCCAAAGCTCACGTGACAACGGGAAGCTGCAACAGGAAGGAGAGGCGAGCGGATCCGAGTGAAGGGAAGCGAACGACTCAGTCGGAGATTCGGCTGCTTGCTGGCAGCTGAGTGAGCTCCACTTAGGTCAGAAGAACAACACACAATGCATGGATGTAGCTATCGATATTGATACATATAGATATACATATAGAGATACAGGCATAGAGATAGAGATACACATGATAGATAGATAGATAGATAGATGGGCTTTTTGGTAATAAACCAATCATGCTCAGAGCTGTAAGATCAGAATGTGTTCAGCTTAATGCCAGAAAATGAATGAATGAATCTCCTGAACAGGTTGTTGTGTTTGCCCATGTGTGAACTCTTCTGAGCCAACCAAAGACAGACTTTCCAAAAGTGTTTTGGATTCTTTGGACTCTTTGAAGCTACAAAACTGAAGCTTTTCACACTATTCTAATTTTCTGAGTTTGTGGCTTTGTGCTTTTAATAAGCTGAAAATCTTAATCAGCAAAGTTACAACAAGGAACTGCTTGAGTGGAATGGCTCAATAAAATTTGTTGCTTTCATCTTTTATGTTAAATTGCCAAAATAAAACAACTTTTACTGGATATTCTAATATTTCAGGTAGTACCTGTACATAGAAATATATCCGTGCACACCTAAGCTCAGTGTGACTGAAGGTCAGGATGGCCCTGCTGTTCAGATGGTTTTTCTCCTTCTGAATTTCCCTGCATCCTTAATTTGCACATCTTTTGTAGTTTCTTGCTTGCCTTTCTATATATTGATATTTTCTTAAAATTATCCATACAAAACTTTGCTCTGGTTAGCCATTCACGCATCGATATGCAGCCAGGTTCCCAGACCGCAATGAATCGCTGAAGTGGCGGTGACTACGAGAGCAACGCTGTGGCTAAGCTATCGTTCGCCATGCGCTGCACTGCGCTGCACTGCGCTGCACTGCACTGCACTGCGTTCACTGTGCTTCTGGCCCTCGAGGCTCCTACACACACTTACAAACTGCATTATTGTTCAATTATTGCCCCTTTCCTGGTAAATGATGAAATTTCCGTGTAGACGCCGTGCTCACGCCAAAAAAAAAAGAAAAAAGTTCATCAATATTTGATTTGAATGTAAAATGTGTGCATGATAAACAGGGCTTTTAGCAATGTGAGTTAATTACAGACAGAAGATGCTTTGCAATGGCTTTGCTCTCCGCTCCACTCTGCTGAACTACCTGCTCACTCTTTGCTTTGCATTTTCTTGTCATGGATTCTAAAAAACTCCACCGCTCCGAGCGGCCGCCTCATATTTAATGCAACAAAGTGGCCGCTGTGTGCGGGCAGAAGGAGGCAGCGCAGTCTGAAGGTGCGGTGGAGCTGTGGTGGACAGTGCCGCTCACCTTGGCCCAGGTGAGGAGAGGACTTGCCTGTCAGCTACACCCACTCTGCTGCCTTTTCTGGGAGTGCGGTCGCGACTAAAACAACACGTTTTTAAATTTTGGCCCAGTTTCTCCACAAAGCTTTTGCTTATGAAGACGATTCCCACTGGCATTGTGGAAAACTTGGACCGTCGGGTGCGATTAAAGACTCTCCCGAGTCCCTCAAAGTTGTGCAATTCGTCAAATGTCATCTATTAATATATTATTTGGTGTCCTTGAAGAGCAAGAGGTCCATTGTGTAATATTTGCCCTGATTTACACTTTTGATATTGGTAACCTACGGCCCATGAATACATGAATAAAAGTGTATACTTGCAGTACAATAAAATCATTTGGATTTCCTACCTATAGAGCAGTACTAATGTATGTACAAGAATCTCCATAGATCAATCAGGGTCCCAGTGCTCCCAGTTAGCTGCCAGCTTGCACCGCCATATTTGTAAGGAAGCCTGGTGTGGACAATCCAGCTGCCTGACAGCAGGTTTTGCTCGTGACCGGGCATCCAAGGTTTGTGCTTGCAGGCCACTGTAGTTCACTGGCAAGCTCCGGATAGAGAGGGTAAGAGGGTGAGCGCCTCAATCTGAAAAAATGTAACCCCTGGATGTCGCTGTTTTATGGAAGTTAAACAGTGCCATCGGGTTTTGAATTTGAATTTGTAACGCTGAATTTTTCCAGCATCAAAAACAGACTTGAATTGAATTTTTAGAACCAACAAATTTGTAGCACTGAATTTTGTAATGCATATGAATCGCTTTCGATGTTAAAATAAATTCAGTGAAAAGAAAATTGATGTCTCTAAAAATTCAATTTTTCGGAATTCGTTCACGTAAAAATTTTTTCAACATCTTAAAAAATTTGTTGTCTCCAAAAATTCAGCTGCAAGATCGGGGTCAAAAGGGAGAAGCAATCGAGCCAGGACTCAATCCGTTCGACGTCCGGCCAATCGAGGTCCGATGGGATTGGCCACGTGACACCGGTTCACGCTACGCTAGCTGCAGACTGCTCACCCTGCAGACTACCAGCGGCAACCATGGCTGTGGTTTCATTGCCTCGCCAATGTTTCTTCTCAAAATTTCCAATTATTACACACTCAGTCTTTACAGTTTGCAGGATCTTGTGGGCTCCTAGAGGCATTTTGCCCTGTGAGTATATGGGATGGACTCCTGGTTGCGTCAGGAAGTGATGCTACGGCATCCCACTGATGCACTGATGCGTGTCATTAATAATAGTGCATGATCTGAGAAGAAGAAGACGCCTCCTCTTCCTCACCTTCTTCTTCTTCTCTGGTGCGACTAAAAATGGTTGTGCAGCCTTTCTCCTCAGAGTCATTTGTCTCCAGCTCATTTAGTCAAACTTTGGCGAGATGAAGCCCCCCCCCACCACATCCTAATATTGCAGTCATAATTAATGTAGCTGCTTAATTAAAGACTTGTATTTAAAGAACGTAGCAGAAGGTGGGGGAGGATCCCTCATTGCTCCGATTAATTTTGCTCGTCATTGGAATGTTTCTATCCGTCCACACACCAGCACGTCGCGACCTTTGATTAAAACAGGGCCTTGCCTGGTGACATCAGGCCAGAGGAAGCTGAGGACACCTGAGGACACCTGAGGACACCTTCTACACCTGCATGAAGCTGAAGCGAGGGAATAAATTGTGTAACTACTGGAAAAATGATGGGGGTTTCACAGTTATGGGCAGATGTCCGATGCAAACAGACGAATATGAAGGTCAGTGCGTTGAGCTCTGTGAAATCATGACGCTGATCTGTCTATTGTCCACCTTGATTTTCCCCTTAATCATAATTGCATTATATTTTTTTAGACCTCAGAGTCCAGCAGAGCTCTCATATGATAGAATGGCTTTAACTGAAAACCTGTTAACTGCTGCCGTTTTAAACAACAACAACAACAACAACAACAGCTCGCAGTTGTGATCATGTTATCATCACAAAGCAGTGTTGTACTACCGCTCTTGGTCTCCAGGCCACTTTTCAAGGGTCTCAGTCTCGTCTCGGACTCTGAGGCCTTGTTACTGGGTCTGGTCTCGGTCTTGGTAGAGACTCAGCCCACACTGTAATAACACGATAATAACAGAAAAGAATCCATGCTCTGTTGGTGACACCCAGAGTGACACCCTGCCCCCTTATTCCTCTTATTCCTGGTTCATTGATTTTCTAATTTTATAAAGCAAAGTGTCTTTTTTTCTTTTTTTCTTACTTAAAAAAAAAAAAAGGGTTCCAAATAGTTGGCAAAGCGGCAAAATGTTCAAGAAAATGATTGAGGGACACCTTGCTGAGAGGAGACATTGCTGTTCCATTTAGAAGCAAACTGGAATTCAAACAAATATACCGGTCAATTTTTCCCGTTTTGTTGTTATTTAGTAACATGGCTATGTCCGTGCAAATTTAAATATCATATTTGTTTCATACCAGGTACGTAGCTCAGCCACTGGACTTCCCCCTTGTTTGTTTTCATCGTCCATAACTCCGCATATGTCATTCACGTGTCCCTGTGACCTGAAGACAAGCAAGTCTCTGATTGGATCATCGTTGTCATAAATGTTGATAACAGCTCCGGCAGATGCTGTGTCCTACCTTCATTACACTGTAATTATAGAAGGCCACCCCATCCTGGCGAGGCCGTGCACGATGGTCCGCTGGTAATACAATTTGATGTCAGGCAGAAGAGGGGAATCAAATCAGAGGAGTGGAACAGGAGAGCCTGGAGCGACCCAGCGAGCGACTGAGGACACCTGAGCTCTGCAACACACTGACGAGAGAGCTGATCCACTTCCAGGACGCTGGTCTGAGGCAAGCGTCCAATTTTACCCATTAAAATAAAGACAGGAGGTAATAAATACTCACTTCTTTAAATTGGTACACGCACTTATACGATACACAATACTACGACTATACTGAAGGGCCACCACTACTTCTACAACTGCTAATGCTCTAATGCGAAAACATCGAGGCGTCTTGACGTCGGTCGGACAGTGTGGAAATAAAGTTTATTCCGGAGCAATGGGTTTGGACAGGCATGGGCAAACTACGGTCCGGGGGCCCACATGCGGCCATATGTCCACCGAGCTTGAAGAAATTATATTAATACTCAGTAAAAGTTTTAATTTCAAGAACAAGGTAGTTGCAATTTTGTGATTAAAATCGAAATTTTGAGAATAAAGTTAAAATTTTGTGATTAAAATCGAAATTTTAAGAATAAAGTTGAAATTTCGAGGTTAAAATCAAAATTCCGAGAATAAAGTTGAAATTTCATTTTGCAAGTATTTTGTTTTATTAATGGAAAAAACAATCTTTTCATTTTTTTTACTCAGGTATATATATTTTCATAGTAAGCATTTTTCGTTCAATACAGAATGTGAATTCTTTGACTTGGCGCCGCCGAGTCTCATTGGCCAGTTATTTCTGAGGTGAACAGGCCCACCACTGTGTGACTTCTGTGTCTATTGTAACAGACCTTAGAGGAACTGGTAGTTCCATCCGGCTCCTGTTTATCAGTTGAGAGGTCCTGCAGCTGCGATGTTATGAGGATGAGCAGCAATGTAAAGGAAACAATAAGGCCAGTTGTCACACTGCCAAAACCTTCGAGCACTGCAACACTGGCATGAAGCCAGAGACCTCCAGTGTGATGCTGGTGCGAGGCCTCCACTGGGTGACTGGGTGGCTCCTGTTGCTCTGCCAAGGTCAAATGGATTTAGCTCCACTCCTCTGCTTGTCGACTGAGGCAGCGAAGGCGCGCGGTGGAGATCAGTAGCTGGGAGGCCTGGAGACACAAACAATGTTGGCGCAAGAAAAAGAAGGTATGTATATGTGTACATATATACATATATATGTATATATATATATATATATATATATATATATATATATATACATATATATATATATATATATATATGTTTATATGTATATATATCTTCCCTTCTATTCCCCCATCGTCAGCCCCTCCAGTCAATGCGCTGTATTTCCACACTGCGTCCGACGTTGGCCGTGTTTATTTGCCGCCTCCTTCGCAAACCAACAGACAATGTTGGTGAGGCAATGAAATGTGCTGGTGTGACTCCATGTACACTGCATGTAAGAGTGTTTGACTGTGTGTATGTGTGAGACGGTGGCTTTGTCTGCAATGATGGCCCAGATGGCCTCTTATAATAAATACACAATATGCTGTATGCCCTCCTGTAATTGATTCTTACCTCCTCCGTTAGCGTTTTGACCCGACTGTAAAATACAAATTGCAGTCACACACACAGAGTGACGGCGGTCAGGGTTCTTCTTGGTGTCCTTTCATATCTCTCCACCCCATCCCTCTCTCATTAATGGAGCCCTGACTGCACCCACAGCATCAGATCACGCTAACGTTGGCAGCGTGTGCAGTCACGTTATTTCTTTTTTTTAGAACCCGGTAAAATATAAAATACATGAAGATCGTCGGGCTAAATAGATGAAATTAAATGTTCTTTACTTATTTGCACACGTTGAATGGGATTATTCTGATTATTCCAGTCAATTACACACACACACACACACACACACACACACACACAGAAGGCATGATGAACACACAGCGCTAAGCTAAGATCAAGGTCGAGCCAGATGGAGTCCCTGGCCTAAGGATGAGGACCCTGAAGACCACACTTGCAGTTAGTTTGATGTTTGTCACATGGAAGAAGAAGAGGAAGAGGAGGAGGAGGAAGAGGAGGAGAGACTAGCAGACTAACACGGCCTGTTAGTCACTGCTGCCACTGCTGGCACTCATTAAAACGACGTGTTTACACTGAACACTGAAAACACCCCGAGGGGCAAAGGCAAAGTGTCACATGATGTCACGTAAACACTCCGCGATGCACACAGGCCTCAAATAAAGAGAAGCAGTAATAATAATAATAATAATAATAATATAATAATCGTTTTGCTCAGATTGTGGCCTCTTCAGTGGGAGGTGCAGACTCGGCCTGAGAGAGAGAGACTTGCAGCTGAGGATCACAAGCACGCATGGCTTTTACTGCACTGTTCGTCCTGGTCGCTAGGTGGTCGTTTTTTTTCTTCCTGTAGGTGGCGCTATGGAGCACCTAGAGGTTTCATTTTTGCATTGAAAATTGTTTTCACCAGTCCTGATGTGCCTGCCCAATTTCGTCAAATTTGAATGAGGTTAACGGGGTCAAAATGGGGTCTCCTGTTTTTACCATTGACCATTAACCAATAATAACTGCATTATAAAGTGATTTGATTATTTCATTTAACTGTTCATTCAACATGCATTCGATTCTTCAAACATGAACGCACGTGCACGCACCTGCACACACGCACACACACACACACACACACACACTCAGGTCATTTCCAGCAGAGCCTCCAGGGCGTCACGTCTTGTGAATAAAGACCTTTAATTTGCACCTGATCCTTTCTGACCCTCAGGTGTTGCCGTCTCATGGAGGTGGCCGGAGGCTCCGGTGCTCTTCATTCACCACAGCCCAACACCACAACACTCTGAGAAGTCTGCAGCCCTCCCCCCCCCCCCCAGTGGAGTGGAAGACATCTCGCCGCTTCTGTACGACGACGGCCATGGAATTATTAATAGCAGGAGCCACCGCTGAACTCCAAGCCTGTGAAGCTGTCGGCTGCAATGTTTTAAAATCTGTTCTTTGTCATCATTTTTGATTTCACCCTCAGATCCGGAAGATGTTTTGGCAGCGTTTTGCTAATTAATACAGACTCCAGTGTGGCTGATAGCGCAGGCGTGTCATTCATAAAGACAGCCACCAGCCTTTCATCTTCGAGTGGGAAGTAAAACCAGATAAAATAGACCAAATGAAAGGACACTCGACTATTTCTTTTTCATTTCTCAAGTGTCAACTCAAGGGCCTCGCCATGCTACCGCTCTAATTCATGACAAAAGTGAAAGCCAAGAGAGCGTTTCTTTATTTTTTGCACTCCTTCCATTGATGTAGCACGACGGGGGAAACTGGCGGTTAGGAAACAAGACGTTAGCTTCCGCAGCCGGCGCAGGATTCGTTTGAAATCTCACAGCCTGCCTTAAATGAGTAACTATCCAATCTAATTATTGTCAATTTATTAGCCGTCCCTTTGTTGTTTTTGTTGTCGTCATCTGAACCAGTACACGTCGCGCTGTTTCAGCAGCTGCGCAAAAACCTAAATACGGCAATAAAAACTGGTGATGGAAGCAGCAAAACTTGGAGAAAGCGTGCCAGTGGATTCATAAGACATATGAATCATGCACTGTTAGGATTGGTGTTTTTTCGGCGTTAGGAATAGCAGACGACTTTTGAAGTGGCCCAGTGTGTTGGGAGTTTTGGGGTTTAGGGGAGCGGCTCTTGGATTTTTGCTTCATAGATTACAAACTGAGGCTTTCCTTTCCAAATCTGGGCTTTTTTTTGTATTGTTCTAGTCAGATCGCTCTTTTGGTTCTATTGGTTGATTTGATTTCCCAGCACCGTGCGCTCTCTTTCACTTCAGCCTTTTTGTTGATTGGATAATAAAGCACATTTCCTTTCTTTTCACCACAGTTTTATGTTACGACTCCCCATTAAAAAAAAAACCCAGCCTGGTTGTAACCTGGTGGTCCTCTGTTGCGTTCATATCTTTGTAATTGTGGCAGTGACGTCAGTGTCTCGCCAGCTGCGAGCCTCACTGCTCGTCACTGGTAAATGACACAACTTGGAAGTTAAACGCGGCTTCGCTGCTTCTTCGCCGCTTCCTTCGCCACAAATCACCGGAGCGCGGCCGTAAGCGGCGCCCCCTGGCTGCCCGCTGTCAACTCCTCAGTGTCCACGGCTGAATTTCTCACATCCACGCTGACACTCGATGGCTCGCAGACGTTTTGTGCAGCGACCGGCAGACTGGCAGCAGCCATCGCCAAGTGGCTCCCGTTTGCGGGAGGCGCTCGCGCTCATTCATTGCTGATCACGTTGGGAATTGTTGGCAAAGATTTTTGGTGAGAGCCATATGCACTCATTCCATCCGGCTAATTGGGACACATCGCATAAAATCATCGCATGCGGTCGAAACAAATCCTCGATGGCCTTGAATAGGAATAAACGTCTGCGCAGCCATAATTCAGGCGAAGTGGAGCTCTTCTTTCAAGTGCACGTGTGAGTCAGAGGAAAGAACAATTTGCAAAAATACATGAAAAATCGACACAAAACACCAAGGGTGAATCCCAATTCCTCCCTTCACTCCTCAATCTCAACCCTCAGTCTCAAAAATGCTCGCTCCCGCCAAGTGCAAGTGCTGTCCCGATTCTCAGAAGGTCCAGTTGAGGGACCAGTTTCAGGGCTGTATCGCCCTCAATAGATTCTCCAGCACCACCCTTGGGAGTAAGGGCTACCCAGAAGGCATTGTGTATTTTCGCCAAGAAAAAAAAAGATTCCAAAAAGATGGCGATGAAAAAAGCGAGCTACAAATGGAAGTATTGGGCCTCATTGCCCCAAAATGTCTCTGTCGAAACAGACAGAGTTGCTGCAGAGCAGTGTTGCCAACTCGGCGACTTTCTCGCTACATCTGGCGACTTTCCAACTCCCCATGGTGACTTTTTTTCCGTCACAAGCGACTAGCGACAAATCTAGCGACTTCTCCTGGCGTTATTATGTTGCAATCAAGTGCAAATTGTCAATTATGCAAATTAGACGATGTCGTCATTTGGCTACTTTCAGGACGGCCAATAGCGACTTTCCTTACTGAGGAGTTGGCAACACTGATGCAGAGTGCAGAGTGCTGAAATAACACAAAGTTAAACAAAGAAAACAACTGGAAGTTGTTGTTATTCTCCGGCTGTAGCGTCGTAGTGGCGTATATTGAAGGTAACACGAGGCGTATTAATCTAGGGTGGATTAGATATGACCTCACCGATGGCCTATAGGTATGGAATGCAAGGCCCGCCCCTGCGCGTACGTGCGACGACGCATCACGCCGGCGAGACGGCAACGTCACCCGCGTGTCTGAAAACACAACAACTACAACTCTGATGCGCACACTGTTTTCAAGAGGCCAACAGGGGGCGCTGCCTTCAGCACTCTCCACCCTCTGGTCGCATGCAGCCAGCTGCTGGCCACCGGTGCTGAGCTGCGGCTCCACGTCACTGCGGAAGGAAATGACAAACTGTCGCGACATCGTCGCAGCCTCCTCTTCTCCTCCGCCAGTCATTCTCACATCAGCCAATTAAATGCAGCGCCTGTTTAATCACTGCAAAATGGGAAACAGAGTGTGTTTTAAAAGGGGGGGGGGGTCACTCACTATCCAGTCAATTAGAGGACAACCTTCCGGGAAGAACTCGCCTTCTATTTTAAGATCCCGCATCAGGGCCCAGCTCACGTGTCTGCCCAGACATACACACACTTACACACGCACACACACACACACACACACACACGCACACACACTCTCTCCCTGCGCTCACCAAGTGCTGATATGAGACTTTAGTGGTTCATTTAAAGTGTTGTGTGCGAGTCAAAGGTCCGGCCGCGGCTTTCATTGCGAGCGCCGCTCACAATTAACAGCGCGCACATAATTAAGTGAACGCAGACTCCGCACTAATCAGCCACACACACTCCCCATCATGCCAATGAGGCAGAGCACCAACCGCCCCCCCCCCCGTCCCCCTCCCACCCCCTCCATTCCCACCATCTCTATGTACACCCTGCTGTTTATCCACAGCACCGTCCTCCACTTGAAGCAGCCGTCCGCTCTCCCTCTGCAGTCGTCACGTCGCCTTCTCTTCCTTCTCTGTTGCCTTGTGTCTTCTGTACAAGCAACGACGCCAGCCCGGTTTTTCCCACCACAGGCTGGAGTTGCCAAGCATCCCTTCCAATACGCAGTTGTCCAGTATTTGGTTTTATTTCGACGCAAACTCAGGTTCGTCACCATAGAGTTTGCGTTCGAAACCGTCGCCTACGCCGCTGCAGGCAAAACCACTGGCAAACCCATTCACGACAACTGCGTACTGGTTGAGTAGTAGTAGTAGTAGTAGTAGTAGTAGTATTAGCAGTAGTACAGGTACTACCCGAAAAATTAGAATATCAAGTAAAAGATGAAAGCAACACATTTTATCGAGCCATTCCACGCAAATTGACATCTCAAGCAGTTCCTTGTTGTAACTTTGCTGATTAAGATTTTCAGCTTATTAAAACCACAAAGCCACAAACTCAGAACATTAGAATAGTGTGAAAAGCTTCAGTTTTGTAGCTTCAAAGAGTCCAAAGAATCCAAAACCCCTGCAAAAGGCTCCTGAGCCTTTAAACAGTCTGTCTTGGGTTGTTGGCTCAGAAGAGTTCACACATGGGCAAATACAACAACCTTCTCAGGAGATTCTAATGTTCTGGGTAGTACTGTAGTACTGGTAGTAGCAGTGGTAGTATTAGTAGTAGTGGTAGTTGGCTATGAATCAGGATGGCTTGTTCTCTTCAGCTTTCATTCCTTTGTGAAAGCCAGCCACCCTGCACCTTATTGATTGTTGTGTAAAGATATGTTCAGTTAAAATATTTCAATACAATTTAAACATTTGTCTTATTTCTGATGTCTATTGGGAATACAGCAGTTCAAACTATCTGAACAATAGACTTTTTTTAAACTCTATTTGAAGTTCTGATTGACCACTACTGGGAGCCACTGGCCTGTGAAGGTCACGACCCCGGGCACTGCAGGAGGGAGGCCTCCTGTATTCTTCTGAATGACGGTTGGCAACACGACGGCCGGATAGCGAAGCCAAGCTCAGCTCCTTGCAAAACACAAGCCTCCTGATTGGCTGCTAGAGAGACACACACAACATCCTGAGGTAACTCAGGTGTTTCTCCTTGGTTTTTAGGACCTGGTGGTCCTCATCACGATTGGACGGTCCGAGTCCTCTTCTGATTGGCCGTTTGCTGGAGACACACAGACAGCAGCAGAAGAGATTCGAGAGTCGTCCCACTGGATTCAGTCGGAGAAGAACAGCAGCTCATTTAGTCCTGCTCGTCTTTGTGATTTCGCTGAATACGCATACAAATAAATGTATTGTAGTCGTGTTTGTTTGTTCACTCGTACTGTAGGCGAATTGGGGAACGCGGCAACACGGCAGCGAGACGCACATAATGAGAGACAATGGAGCTGCAAATAAATCTGCAAATTGTACGTTGATGCCAAAAATGAGCTTCCTCTCTTTGAAGCAACAGCAGCCGCCACTGTGACTTACGTCTGAGTTACTCTCTATTTGACTCCAATATAAACTTGTCATACAGGCTGTATGGTGGGAGCAGTAAAACCAATGATGATTCCAACAACTACAAATGGAAACTAGACGACTGAAACCAAAGACAAACAGGCAAAATATCACCTCAGGGTTCACTGATCCCTCATAAATGTAAATCAGCGGTAAATTAACTACTCAAAGGGGAAAAAAAAAAAAATCATCACATTCTTGAAAAGGCATGAATGAAATTGCTCAACACCTCTTATAAGCCGAGTGCCAGAATGCATTTTGTCCTCAAAGGCAAAACAAAGTCCGTCAGGAAAACACAGCAACGATTTCCGATAGCAAAGTAAAGTCATCTGCGTCTGATTCGGCCACTTAGTAATATGGAAAATCCATGATGTGCATAATCAGCCGGTCAGGTGTGAAAATGCAGACTGAACGCCGCCGTTGATCGGGACGGCTGAGATGTTCCTTGAAAAACACTGACGTCAATGCGTTCAATCTTTGGCAGGAGGAGGCCGGCAGATTAACGCTGGAAGAATGATGAATATCCTCCTTCCATCGCTGATTCATTCAATCAATTTCATCAATTATGTGTGACAGCTAAGTAAGTAGGAGGAACCGGGCAGGATCTCAGCACGGAGACGATATCGACTGCGACTAATTAACAGCGGACACAGATCCATTATGAATGTTAATTGATTAGAAATTTGATAAGATATATCTTCTAATTACCTTCCCACCAAAGATGATCCATCACCTCCAGTGTCTGGAGGAGTTTTCCCATTGGCTCTTGGAGTGCGAGACGCCGCCCACTGTCCCAGGCTTAAACACTGGTCTGTAGCCAAAGGGTGAATCCAATTCCTCCCTTAACTCCTCAATCTCAAAAATGCTCGCTCCCGCGGAGTGCAAGTGCTGTCCCGATTCTCACAACGTCAAGTTTAAGACAGTTTCAGGGCTGTATCGCCCTCAATATTGAGATTCTCCGGCACCACCCTTGGCAGTAAGGGCTACCCAGAAGGCATTGTGTATTTTCACCAAGACATCTTCCAAAAAGATGGCGATGAAAAAAGCGTTTTAGCTTTGGCGTAAGGCCGCCCCCCACAGTCTGAAGACGTAAGTGCACTTACTAAGTCACAAGATAGCCCTGACACTTATTTTTGAGGGCCAAGATTGAGGGCCAAAGGTTGAGGGTTAAGGGCGAGGGTTGAGATTGAGGAGTTGAGGGAGGAATTGGAATTGGCCCAAAGTCTAGTCTGGGCTTCTTCATCACTGCTAGTCGTAGTCAGTTTAAGCTCTTACTTAACCCATTAACTGTGTGATTTGTACACAAACACAGCTAACGTTAGCATGATGCAGTGTTGAAACGTAGCACTACGGCTTGAGGACTGGACTACGGGTGAATGGAAGGGTCAACAGGGTTGCGATTAAAATGCGATTAACAATTAGTGCGTTCTGCCTTGTATTTAATCTCATCGCCATGAACGCGTTGATGCCGACACCATGATTAATTCTGAACGCTACTATCTGGACCAGGGAGGAGACGGCACTTCAACCAGTCCCAGCATCTTCACATTGGCTTCCAATAAAATTGAGCACATGAGGACAGAATTTGAGATCCTCCCGATTAGTTAAGAAGCTCTTCACGCTCAGGCTCCACCCCATATTGAACACCTAATTGATCCAGATCATCCTCCAAGAGCCCTTCACTCTGAGGACATTGCAGGACCATTGGGAAGACGTAGAGTTTCTAAAAATAGATCAGGAGGCAGAAGTTTCAGTGAGAAGCATCTCATGGCTGCAGCCTCTGTGTCTCCCTGATGAAGAAGATCTCAGGAGGCAGAAACCAGCTTCTGCACCTCAAAGGATGAGTTCAGGTTCAACAGTTGATATGCATTCTATTTGTCATGTTCATTTCCTGTGTTGTCATGAGAAAACTACATGACAACAGCGGACTGACCAAAAATAGTGAGCTGTGATAAGTGTGCATCCAACTGACGATGCTTGCAGAAGACACACAACATCCTCAAAGCCTCCTTCATCCTTCATTCTCCATCCTGCTGCCCTCAGCGAAGCATGACGGGTCCATCAGAACCCACACCACAAGAGTCATGAGTACTTTCACGCATTGATGTCCGACGGCCCAGCAGTGGGCACCATGTGTAAAGCAGAGGAACATCCAAGCGTCAAGCTCTTCATCTGCATCCTCCCGCCTCCTGCAGTCCCCCCTGGTTCCCAGAGAGGAACTGAAGCGTTTCTTAATATAGATAAATGTATTCAGGCACAAAAAGAAAGTTTGTCTCCAAAATTAGTGTAAATAAAAAAAGTGTGGAGATTTTTTAAATACTTACAGTTTGTCTTGTGGATCAGTTTCTAAGATGTCAAAATAAATGTGAAAGCTTCTAATGAAAAAAATTTCTAAAGCACATCAACAGATTTTCTTTTCTTTTATTTATTTAGAACATAAATACAGAACAGAAAATAAAAAGGGATCCAAAACCAAAACATACGAAAAAAAAAGTTGAAATAAATAAATAAAATAAATCGGATAAGTAAGCAAACACCAGTGAAATACACATTAAAATAATGTTATTCATGTCTGAAAAGGGGTAGGAGGAAGTATGAACTTATGTATACCTACCCCTAAAATCAAATAAATAAACAAACTTATGAACTAAATGAAGTTTATACAACTAGATGACAGAAAACAGAAAACAACAAAACTCCAGTTATAATATAGTGCAGGAATTCAACCGGAAGAACATTGGAGAAATTTTATTAGTCTATATAGATATAGATAGATATTCATGCATAAATATATATATGATAAATTCATTATTCAACATAATCCAAACAGAGCCTACAGGAGGCAGCTGTTTGAAGACGTGTGTGTGTGTGTGTGTGTGTGTGTGTGTGTGTGTGTGTGTGTGTGAGAAAGCAGAGGTGTCAACCATACAACTGCAGAGCCATTTGGGAGACGCTTCTCATCACTTAGACAGCGGTTGCCTTGACAATATTGAATTACAGACGAAGGCAGCGGTTGGAAGTTCACCTCCAGAGTCTGCCAGCGTGGCAAAGGCCGCGTGCTGTATGAGGGAATTCTGGGAGAGGAATTTGAAGAAGGAATTCACAGTTGAACTCTGGCTTTGACATTTCAGATGGACCCGTGCCGCACGTGCGATGCCACTGCGCCTCCTGTTGCCCCCGACGTGTCTTGCCCTCAGGAGCTGGTTGCCTACACAGGGGCGAGTGCCGTTGCCCTCTACTTGCACATCACGTGACTGCACACACGTCAACTCCGCATGTTGATTCACAGTGTTAGTGAGATACTGTATAATAAAGCCAGAATTCCCAACACTGCTGTACGCAACATACAGGCACTACCCAGAAAATGAGAATATCCTGAAAAGGTGAAGTTGACATATTATATAAAGGAATAATATGCAAATCAATATATTTCAAGTTTTGATTTCTTTGGATTTTGCTGATCAGGTCTTGCAGCTTAAAAAAAAAACCCCTCAAATTCAAAAATTCAGAAAATTAGAATGTTACATAAAGTCAAATCTTTATGAAAATCTTAATCAGCAAAGTTACAACAAGGAACTGCTTGAGATGTCAATTTGCCTGGAATGGCTCAATAAAATTTTTTGCTTTTTCATCTTTTATGTTAAATTGCCAAAATAAAACAACTTTTACTTGATATTGTAATTTTTCCAGGTACTACCTGCAAGTCTAACAGACAGACTAGTTTCTCAGATTCCACTCCCACCAACATTGCAGCTGGTCTGGACCAACATGTATTTGTGGGCAGACAATTGAAACAGCTGATTGGATGGAGGGGGGGAAAAAAAAAAAAAAAAAAAAGTATTGTGTTAAATGACCATGTGCATACACGTCACAAAGAAGCACCGTCTGCATTGAGGAATTGCACATTTCCTGTAAATGAGTCATTTATTATGCATGCTGCCGTGTGTCAGATCCCCACTGCAGGCGGACGTGCACTGGATTCTCCCGCAGCCTCCTGTGTGTGCGGCGAGCCAACATTTAAAGTTTCTCAGCCGCTTGTGTCCGAGTTAAGAGGACCTGAGAGTTTGCGTCTGGGCTTCACGCTCCAGAGGAAGAGAAACAACAGCGTTGAAGCTCGCAAGCAGCCAGCCATTAAATGGCTGTGACGGCTCCCTGAGCCGGCTGCCAAAACAAACCACACAGAAAATGACCAGAATGCGTCCTGGGGAGGAAAGAGGTTCAATAAAGAGATAGAGAGAGGGGAAAAAAGGCTTTACGGCGTCTGGGTGCGAGGAAATGACACTCGGCGCCGGCCGGCCACAGGGCAGGAAAATTAGATGAGAGCTGAGAGGCGATGGGCTTGAAGACAACATTATCAGGGTTACACAGGGTGTGGGAGCACACGTCCACTGCACTCACCCATGACTGCAAGCTGCAGTTTAAACACTCAATGTCCAATGAAAGGGGGTGGCTCACTCTTTAGAAAAATGCAAGATATCGAAAATTAAGCCTAGGACTAAGTTTAGGACGGGAATAAAATCAGATGGTCGTTGCTTCGGTCGGTCTTTGGCTGAGGCTTCACTGCAGTTGTAAAAGCTGGGTGTGCAGTGAGCACAGTTTGTGTTTGCTCACCCTGGATGTCAGGGACATGACCCACTGCAGCCACTGTGTCCACTCCGGGTCCAGATGGAGAAGCAGAGCAGATGTTGTCCCACTGGCTGGAAGCCCAGGTCCAGGATGGAGAGTCAGACCCTCAGGCCATTTCTCTTCAGCAATATCGCATCGCTGGTGCCGTTTGTGTTATTAATACACCATGTATGGCAGTGGACCAAACATAGTTTTGTCCAAGGGACCTCCGACTGTATTATTATTATTTTACAGTAGATTTTTTTTTTGCTTGTTTGTTTTCTTAAATCCACTTTATCCCAACAAAAAATTTCACCGGTTATGAATTTGCAAAACATTGCCGCAGTAAATCAGAAATACTTTATTTATCCCGAGGGAAATTCTTTTCGTAACAGGGTTCCAGTCAACTTGAGAAATGTACAAAAAATATAAAAGCATACAATAAAAACAATAGAAATTTAAATAACCGGCTATTTTACTTAACAGAAAAAATTGGCATTGTGCCAAGTGCAAATTTAACAGTTGAAATAAAATAAAAATAAAGAGCATGTAATTATAAGATACTGTAAAAGTTTGGATGTAGAAAGCAGTGAAGGCTTTGTTTGTGCATAAACTAGTACACTTTACTGGCACTACCTGAACTAGGTGCATGTAAGCGTGTCAATGGTATGAACGATTAAGAAATACCAAAGAATTTCAAGTTAAACTGACAAATAATGTGTCAAATTTCTAATAAATGAATGAATAACACAAATCAACACATTCCATAAATGGGGTTCTTGTCATGAAGAATTGAGAGTATTTGCCGTCTGTTTTTCTTCGAAGATGCTTTTGTTTTTCAGTCTGTGGATTTTTTTTATTTTATTTTTTTTACACAGCACTGCTGCTCATTTCCTGGCACAGTCCCAATGGGGCTCATCTTCTCCCACTGCTTTCCTTCCATGCAGGTTGTCTGGTTCACAGAGGGCAGGGCTAGAGTGCAAACTATTGTGTTGAAAGTTTGAGTCTGGAAAGAAAACAATCCGACAAATCCATCTTTTGCTTTCTTTAACCCTGCTCGTAATACATCATCATCATCATCATCATCATCATCAAAGCCTTTTGTGCACCACTGATGAGAAGTTTCAGGGGGCACAAAGCATTTTTGTCATAAATGATTTTGAAAATTATAACACCGACGAAATTACAAGAACAGCCCAAAATCCAGACGCAGATTCTGAGTCTGCATGGATAAATTCATCGAGGGGAATTCCTGCTCGCCGCTGAGGAGGAGGAGGACATTTCTTTTAACCAAAGAGAAAATGTGAACATAAAACATCTAAAGACTGCAATGAAGTGGATTTCTGTTTAGATGTTGCTTCTTATGTTTTGTATAAGAATCAGTTGCTTGCGTGTGCATAAATTGACAGGAACTAATTGTGCTCGCCACTATACGTGGACCTACAGAGACAAATCTCATTAGCTGCTATTATAATGTTCTGCAATTACATATTTTATCAGGCTCATGATGCCATTTGTGCTTCTAAAGATGAGGAAAAAAAAGCCTCGTGGGAAAACAAAGTTGTTTTTTTTTGTCGACCGTGTGAGGGCGGAGCGGCTGCAGCCGAGGCGCAGCTCTCTTTTTGACCACGTTACCATGTTGAATTCTCTCCTTGCTCCATGTGGCGGCCGGCATTGAGGTAATTTCACACCTGACCGGCCTTTCGCCGGTTCTACCAATTGATGGCGGGAGGCCCCGGCGAGGTTGCCGTGGAAACGAGATGGAAGTTTGTGTCAGAGGGAAGTAAGCGACTGTTTAACATGGAGCAGAGCACGCAGGTCTCATCTGTTGATGATTTGACTCCCCGGGCTGTTGGGAAATATGTCTTTATCGCAGCTTTCTGTGCAGGTGGTTGCGGAGCGTCGCTATTTTATTATCTGCAGGCTGAGTCACCTTCAGGTCGCCAGTAAAAAGGATTTGCGTCTGTGCTCTGGATGTGGATGAGTGTGAATGGAGCAGAAGTCAGATTTTCCCACTCAGTCACACTTCTGCTTTGCACAAAAACGATAGCGCCGCTATCAGTGAGGCTCACGGCCCAGGGAGCTAGCACTCGCTGGCTCTGTTGGACCGTCCGCCCTCCCTCCACCCTGGAGATGGTTTGGATGTAAATATACCCGAGAGATCAGCACCTTCTGAAATACTAATGCATCTGTCTGTCTGTCTGTCTGTCTGTCTGTATGCAACAAGAGCAAAAACAGCACTGGACAAGTTGGAAATCATAACAGTCACGTAGCAACACAGCAGCTTGCGTTTCCATCACCGCTAGAATTGTGCTAAACCTAAATATGGCCATAAAACCTGGCGATGGAAACAGCTCCGCTTGGAAGAACCTCTCCAATGTGGCTCTCATCAGGTGGTTTTCCACATGTATCCATAGAAAAACTGGTCAAAAGAAAACTTACAAATATCTCAATGTGATGAAATAAAAGCACTGACAAACCAGCACAGACTCCATCTGAACCTTTTTTTTTTTTTTTTTTTTTTGCCATGTATCCAAATTTTTGCATTTTTCCTTCATTGGAAAAAAAAAATCAATAGATTCATCTTTTAGGAATCAAAATGTTTGATATTTGATAATAGTTCAATAATTCCATCTGGCTCCATGACATCAAAAATGCCAAAGCATACAGCATCTCCCTTTCTATGAATGCCTTCTTCCAGGAGGACTGAGTTACACAGAGCGTGACGTGCAAAATCGATCCTTCACTGGAGAAAACTCACTGCTGCTTTATTCTAAATGTCTTTATCAGTGAAACCACAAGCAAACTTATATTGAGCGTCACCATAAGGAAAACTTTGACCCACATTGAGACTTTTTAACACAATGTTCCACTGGAGGACGGAGACATTCCATGGTGGCCCTCTTCTTTCACCATGCACTGATTAGACCCAGCAGGATAACACAGAGGCCTCCTGCCTGCTCTATGATCAAAACCCTTTTTATTCAAAATTCAAGCCTCTGCTCCATACACAAAAAGCACACATCCAAGGCAACGCCGTCATTTTGAAGGCTGCAGGCCTGCTGCGTCTGTGATCAGAGGTTACAGACGGCGGCGGAAGCCGATTGGGCGCCTACCTCCTACGTGGAACTTTCTGAAGACCTCTAAACGTGTCTGCTGCTTCTTCTTCTTCTTCTTCTTCTTCTTCTTCACCTCCAGGAAAGCAACCAGTCTATTGAAGTGTGACTACAGAAGCAGAGGCGATAAGGCTGCCACCTATGTATTTAATAAGCTCGGGGCATACGGGGCTAGCGGCTGAACACAAACAAGGTTTGTTTTCATAAACAGATTTCTTTTTAGTCGCACCGTTCTAAATAAAGTTTCAGTTATTCAAATCAAGTTTCCCCAGTTTGCATCATTGTTTTAATAAACAGCTGGGGTGAGTGTTGACGTCGTGAATTTGGAAGTCAACATAGTCACCAGTGGCTGCAGTTGCAATTACTCTGGGAGGTCAGCAGGCATTAGCCGTGATTTATTGAATGTGTTTGGTTCAAACCAAGCTGCGCCCACAATACAGATTGAACAAAGTGCATTTATCAATGCAAAGATTTGAAAATTCAACTGAGGGAGTCGGTCCGAAAAACAAAAGGGCTGGAAACCCCACGGCTGAGCAGACTGAGCACCAAGAGGCAGGAGAACCGACGGACTGCCAGCGGCTGGCTGATCAGACCAGGGTTAAATACAGGTGTGGGTGAGCAGAAGGCAATCAGGTGGAGCAGTGGCAGGTGAGTCGAGGGAGCAGGTGTCACTGATCAGCTGGACGACCCCTCCCAGGCCGGCCGCCAGACAGGGGCTGAGTCTCTGGAGGGGAGGGTGGAGCCCCAGTAGTGGCATGGAGCCAATAACCTGAAACTATTCAATACATTGACAAAAAAAAAAAAAAAATCCAGTTTATAAATGGTTCATCTGCCTTGAGGCTTTATTCAATAAAACATGAATGTAGATTCAGAGAATGGAATATCCAATGTTAAAGCGAGTGCAGTAGGTTTTCAATACTGTTTTCAATGCTACACGTTCAAACTATTTGTAACAATTACACTGATTCACACTGAGGAACAGAGAACTATGATTCATTGACAGTGGAATTTGCCAAAAGAAAAAGAGAAATTATTGAAAATGATCAGAATTGATGGAATCTGAATAGATTTCCTTTTAATTGTACAATTGGCAGAGACAACACTTAAATTATGAATTATTTCATAATAATTCAAGATGTACAATATGTTTTTTAATAGAAATATTTTACAATATACTCAGTAAATGTATCAACAGATGGGTCGCGGTCCGCACACAGGTAGCAGTAAACAAGGCACACAGGACAGTGCAGTATCAGTCCTAACTCTGACTGGCTGTCAACATTGTGAGTGGATCATAATGAAGCCTTCAGCATCTCCAACATGCGCCTCCTCCACCCAGAATTTGGCCTCACCTCCTGCTCCTCTCCCAGCGGGAAACACCAACATCATCAGCGTAGATGGTGAAGTAATCAGCGGCACGGCCACGGATGGCCGAGCGTCGGTGCATACGTTAGCACGACACGAGACAGAGGAATGATTTCTCTTCTGGAAGAAACAGAACGTGGGGTTGGGTCGTAAAATATCCAGAGAGGACTGTGGCAATCCAGCCGTGGCGGCAACGCAATTCGTCCAAGATTGGCAATGACTGACTGAGGGGAGGTGACATTAAATATAACCAACAATAAACATTTAAATATGTCATTGATGACCAACTCTTTTCAGCTTGATTGACTAAGATAAGGTGTGCCAACGTTGATTGCTCACACTAACAGGTGCTTTCGCTTTGCCTGTTGAGGCTGATCTACAAAAATTCCAATTTACAACGGGCACCAAAACGGTGGAAGCGGCCTCGCGTTTTAAATTCAGCATACATGACTCACCAAGGGGAGTATGGGAGAGGAGCGGAGTAATTGTAAGTGAAAAATGGAAACTGCAGCCAAGGAGTTGTAATCCAATAATATGAAGTCTCAATTGAGGCCAGAGCTGCTCCTGATTGGAGGAGCTGAGGCCATTGTTGCCTCGTTGCTGCCGTGTGACGGGCAGAGAGCATCGATAGCCTGCAAAGAAGACCTGAAACTAGAAACCCTTGTTTACACACACACACACACACACACACACACACACACACACACACACGATGCTGATTATGTGAGATATGATATATCTCACAGATGCACAAATGTATTTGAATAGTATTTTGCTAATTTCAAACATCATATCATCAAGCTTCAAGTTTCCATTGATAAATATTTACATAAAAACAAAACAAAACAGTCAATTAAATGAATAATGCATCGGAAAAATATTTGTACCAAATTTTAATTATCTTAACTAAAATTGAATCACTCATCACATGATACAATAATTTATATTTATATTAGTATTTACTGTATATGTGCGCTAATGTAAAGCCATGCTTTCACCTGGCTAACGAGCAGTAAGTGAAGGTCTGGACCACAGCGGCAGTTGTTTGCTTCCTGTATGCTACAGCGGCCAGTTCCTGTCCAGGCGATGCTTGTACGAGACGCTTCAATAAATTGGCACTGCGCCGCCCCGTCCCAGAGACAGAGGGAGGAAAAACAGTGGTTCTCCCCCCGGGCTACACTTTCTGTGGCGTAATCAAAAGTGGTTCCAAGTGGTTCTCTTGGATCTCAGGGGGGACACTTCCCAGCTGCAGGAACAGATGGCCCAGCTACGTGGGTCCATCCTCCCACATCATGTCTTCAAAACACTTATTTGCATCATTTAAAGACCAGTTTCAAAGCAGAGTTGATTCAAAAATCAAAAGCGGTGGTTTATAGCATTGATTTCCGCTCGTTCTTCCGTTTTGTCGTTTGCATTTTTTGAGGGAAAATCCCAGCGCGACTTCCAGTCCCGTCAACGGCTAAGCTGGCACTTGCCCAAAGGCGCTGCGGCAAATTAACCGGGACTCTCAATGAAAGTCATTGACTTTGATGTTAACACATTTCAGCAGAGGTTTGCCGCACCGCAGAAGACTCTCTGTGGGCCAGTGGTGGCATCCATCTGGGTTCCTGGCTGAGTGAGGAACAAGCTCTCAGGGTGCAATCACACCGCAGCCAGTAGTTCAGACCACATTGCAATGGTTTGGTTCGACCTTACTTACTTGCTCTAAGTCTGTACCTCACTGCCGGTTCCTCATCCGCTAACATGGCCTGTGTCCCAATTCAGGGTCTGCATCCATCGAAGGCTGCATTTGATGGCCAGTTGCGTCATAGCACTGCGTGAAGGCTCCTCCCAATTCCCAAAAGTCTGAAGGACGCTCCAAATGCGTCCTGGAAAATGCACCCTCGTTTTAGCCGATTCCAAGGCTGCACCGCTACTATCCTTCACCTCCTTCTGTATCCCAGGATGCATTGCGTGCTGCTGCGAAGCATCCTGGGATCCTGGGAAGTCAGCTGCAATTAGCGCCATCTACTGGCAAAGACACCACGTATAAATTTAAGTATTGAAATTTCACATCAAATATTCAGTTTTCAACGTAGGGTTTTTACTTATTTGAACATCCAACGCCATCATTAGATGGCGAACCAATGGTTAGCTTGATGCTATGAAAACGTCACTTCCAGGGTTGGCCAGCAGGAGGGTGACGCAACCAGGAAATACGCAGAAGGCTACACCGTCCCGTGTGGTTACCGGGGAGGCGGGGTTTGGTCCGTCCTTCTGGGCCGGGTCCTGGGAGGACGCTTCCTTCAGACGGAGGACGCTTCCTTCAGACGGAGGACGCTTCCTTCAGATGGAGGACGCTTCCTTCAGACGGAGGACGCTTCCTTCAGACGGGGGACGCTTCCTTCTGATGGAGGACGCTTCCTTCAGACGGAGGACGCTTCCTTCAGACAGAGGACGCTTCCTTCCAAGGATGCAGACCCTGGATTGAGACCCAGCCATGGTTCCTTTGACAGCCTGCGTAGCGGCCACGAGCCCCTGGTTGCCTCCACCTCTAATGGCGCGATTCTCCTCCAACGTTATCAAAGTTTAACTTCAGATAGAGCAGACGTCACATCTTTCGGTCTTCCTGCTCCTCGATGTTTAATTAGGTACAACTACGTGGTATGCGTTGCACTGTATCTCTTTGAGAGTGAGGACAAAGAGCAGGATGGGAAACCTTGTTAGAAACCGGGACTTGGCAGCGCACGCCGGGGAAAGGTGCAATCAAAATGACACAATGAAATAAAGAAAGAAAAAGGCAGAGACAAAATGTGAAGAAACGATCCCTTGTAGTGACACGTGGAACACGTTTTTTTTTTTTTTTTTTTTTACCAAAGACAAATGCAAATTGCCATCAGTGGGAACAAAATGTAACAGCATCAAAGCCCTTGACAATGAGGAGTCAGAGCAGACGTTCTAATGAGGGTGGAGAAAAAAAGCCAACGTCAGGCATTTTAATCTTTTAAAACCCCAGCAGGCGATAGATACATTGTTAGGCAAAGTGACCCCCCCACCCCCCGCCTCACACACACACACACTCACGCACACGACTACTACTTTTCTTTCATCTACTGAATTTTCGGGTCCTCATCACATCATCTGGAGCCTGTTTGGTTTCAACATGGCTTTGAAACCCTGGAGACAGGTGGGATTAAAAATGCACGCGCAGCCTCGTGCACACACACTGACAGTCAGGTAAGTCTGAAAGGCACCTCGGCGTATCAGTCACGCTGGTTGTCTTTGGCGTTGGCAACCACGCACGAAGAGGCAAAGCAGAGGAAGTTGTAAAAAAAAAAACGTAGCTCCAGCAAAAAGCACCGTTTGTGATCTTTGGCAAGTTGGTCCAATAAACTGCAGACTGTTGCTGTTTCATAGAAGATGCCAACGAGACCATAGCGAAACGAGCTATTCATTGAAAATGACAGTAAAGACGTCACGGCACTGGAAGGATGCCTCGCAGTGAGTTCCTGCTCTGATGGGCTTTGGCGACACGCCTTGTCACGCACAGGTGCGGTGGTGGCCAAGTCTGGGGAAAAAGTTCTCCGAGTTTCTGCGGTCGGCGAGGAAAACCTGCCAGTTCAGTGACAGCAAAGGAAGAGCCGCCGCCAGTTGTGCAGGATGCAAAGTGGAAATCTGAGTTGGCGTTTCTGGCTGCTCATCTCAGCGTCTTAAAGCTTCAGCTGCAGGAGGAGGCGGCGCGTGATGATGATACGTGTGATGCGGTGAAGGCATCTCGAGCAAAGCTGCTCTTGCCAGAGACACACCTGCAGGAACGCAACGTCTCTTGACTTCAGCCTGTTTTGAAGTAATGCTAAAACCAAGTCAGTGCCAAAATCACATTGGGACGACAAACTGAGCTCTGAACTCGCACTGAGCTTTGGCGACTTTGAATTTTGAGTTGCTTTGCAAGCCGTTGACGACTGCACCTGCACAGGTTCAGACTGAGCTGATAGCGAAACGGGCCACGAAAGGCAAAAGTGCGACAGTGTGGTGTCTGCACAGTGAACTTGGTTCACTTCCTGAAGCAACGCTGCCACCAGCGCTCGGTCCGCTATGTGCATAGCTGCGTTTCCACCACCTCTCGAATTGCAAAAAACTGCTAAATATGGCAATAAAAACCTGCCGCAGTACGTTGTTGCTTCCATACAATCCATGGTGGCGCTGATGTTTCCTCCTGGTTACCACCGCTGGTGTCCTGTGAGGAGAAGACAGCACAATTTGAAGACGTCGCGTTCTTGAAACGACTTCCCCACCGGCAAGACAAGCCATCTTATTATATAAATAAGTTGCGAGCATATTGATTAGCGCGCTTTAATTGAACTCACCTCCCTGACTGAGCAGAAAGAGCCCAGAGGAAGCGGAGAGAACATAGCAAAGTTCAAAAGCAGAAGCCGTGAAGATCTCAGCTCTCACGCAAAAAAACCTCTGCTTTTAAAACCCACACGAGTGCCCGCTTTCATTTATTTTCATTTCATTTAAACTCTCAAATAAGGAATTTTAATTTACCGACGCGGCACAGCCAGCCTTTATCACTAATTCACTTCATGCAAGACACAGTCGCCCGCCAGTCTTTATAAATTAAGTAAAGCCATTTCTAAACATTTACATAATGTGCCCAAAATAGCCCCTGCCAGTGAATTTAAATGCGGCGGCGCACCAGATGCATAATTAAAGCGTGGTGCGTGCCGTCCTCAGAATGCATGAAACCCTCCGCGGTTTTGACCGGCAGGGCGAGTCGCCACGCCGCCGCCCGTCGATCGGTCGCAAGGACGAGGACGGCTCTGAGCGACAAAGCGGTTGAGGGAAATTCTGCCTGTCACCCGTCTTTTGACCAACTTCCTTAGCCGCCTTAAGTTTCCGCTAATCAACAAGAAAAGCCTGCTGGGGGTTGGAGCCCTGGGGAAGCCTGCAGCTACTTCCCAATTAGTGTCACCACAGAGACAAATAGGAATTCCACGCACCGCGGAGGAGCGAGGAGAGCGGAGAACAAGGCGAGGGCTTGTGCCGAGGAGGAAGGCGGCGCGTGAAGGGATGAAGAGCAGCTCACTGCAAGGGCAGAGAGAGGGAGCAGGAGGAGGAGGAGGAGGAGCAGGAGGAGGAGGAGGAGGAGGAGGCCCCAGAGGAGAACTGTGAAAGATCTTTTCTCCGGGGTGGGCAGATTAAACGACTGTGACAGCAAATTGGGCAAAACAACATTTGTAGCTGAGACAGACAGGCAGACAGACAGACAGACAGGCAGGCAGGCAGCGGGCCAAAGACCTGTCTCAGATGGAAAAAGCCTTATTTATTACTGAGACCACTGGATGGAAACAGTGGAGAACTGGGCTTCAGCTCCACGCCATCAATTAACTGGAGCTCACTTTGTAAGCTCGGCCTGCGTCTGAGCCGTAACGGCCCAGACGACAAAGCTGTCTGGCAGCAGCACTGACGCTCAAAAGATAACAATAAAAAATAATAATAACAATAATAATGATAATAAAATAATAATCATGAAATAATAATAATAATAATAATAATAATAAAATAATAATAACAATAATAATGAGTAGAGGCTGACTGATACCAGTATTTGCTATTGGTACTGATACCGGGGTTTAGTACTCCACTACTATTTGTGAAATACATGCTGATACCACGACACTGAATCGAGTTGCATATGTATGAATATGGATTTTTTTTTTTTTTATTAGTGTTTGTACTGCAGTGAAACAGTCAGACGTGTTCTAGACAGACCTGCTGAGGGATGTGGTAATAATCTCCCTGTGTAGCTGCTAGCTTGGACAAACACTTGAACTGAACAGCCTTGGTAATAAGAGGTCAGTTCATGCTGAGATTCTTCCATCCAAAACTGTCTCCATTTATCTGCCTTGCACGTTATAACCCCCCCCCCCCGAGAGTCTTTGCTTTGCTTTGCTTGGGACAATATGTTGACACGCCGGCGGTTCAGTTCACAGTCGGCGTGCGTGGAGTCATGAGGTTGTTTGGAATGAAGTCAACCCGTGGACAGAGAGAGAGAGAGGGAGCAGCATCGAGGAGGAGCTTCAAAGATCTGGCAACCCTCCAGCAGAAGCTGCACCAGCACGAGCCAATCAGCAAGAGGACGGGAAGCATCTGAAGAACTGGCGGCCAGTTAAGAGGTAGTAGCATTGTGTGTGCGTGTGAATACACACATATACACAATTATAAAATCTGTAGGTGCCTAAATGTACATTTTATTTCAGCATGTAAATAATTTTATAAATAATTTGCTTTAGAGGACCATTGCATGATTTATCTTTAATTATATTTAATTATAAGCTTGAAAGGAAGTACTTTATTTTGAAAGGTAACCCGCAGCTATTTTAGGTCGGAAAAAAAAATAAAATGTTTGATTGAAAGTGGGTCAAGCTGGAGTGGTTGGGGAGCTCAAAATTCTTTTGATCTCGTCTTGTCTTTGTTGCCTCCAATCAAAAAAAAAAAAAACTCAAGAAGGAAAATAAACGAGTTAAATGGAAGCCACGTCTGATCAATTGATGAGCGATGTAGTGGTGCCGGTAAGACGGACGGACATTGAAGACACCTGAGCGTCAAAGGTCTAAAGAGCTGCTACGTGAATGAAGACGGTGGAAATACAAAATCCTCCATTTATGGTAAAAGAAACTTGCATCTCACTGTAACCCAACAACTGACAAGAACAAAGGTTCAGTCACTGTGTTTCAATCTTCAGGGCAAAAACACTGAACTCGGTGCTACGCCTGGCCTTCTTTCACTTCCACAGGGATTTTGGCCCAATGGTTGGCCAGCGTGACTGCGATGCAATATGAGTCTGGGAGCCGCAGATGTTGCCGCTGCATTTAGAAGCAAACTGGGATTTATAAAAGGTCATTTTCCTGATGAGGGTGCGCAAATACAATCGCTTCACCCCCATTCTCAAATCCCTCCACTGGCTTCCTGTCCCATTCCGAATCCAACACAAGGTCATCCCCCTCACTCACCAGTGCATCCACGGACAAGCCCCCCAATACCTCAAGGAACTTCTCATCCCCCAGACTTCCTCACGCACCCTCCGATCGGCAAGTGCAAACACCCTCCAAGCCCCCAGAACCAAGCCCCCAGAACCAAGCCCCCAGAACCAAGCTCTGTACCATGGGTGACCTTCAGCTCTGCAGCCCCCAGACTGTGGAACTCCCTTCCCGACCAGCTGAGGGCCTCACAGACTATTGATGTTTTTCAGCGAAACCTAAAAACCCACCTTCTTAGAATAGCTTGCAATTGAACTCTGTTCCTATTTTTCTTTATTGTCTTTGTCTCTGTAACACTTTGAGATTGCTGAAATGGAAAGTGCATTATAAATGAAATTTATTATTGTTATTATTATTATTATCATTATTGTTATTATTATTATTATTTTCCCCGTTTTGTTGTTATTTTTCTTTGATCTACAGTCTTGCTCTGGTCTCCGTCTCCATGCTCTCTACCCTGACAACGTCTTGGTCTCTGTTGGTGCCATCGTGACTACAACGCTAATTGACATTTACTGACAATTGCTGCGTTATTGCGTTCCATCACGAGTGTACATTACGCCAAGGACGGAAGAACTTAATGCATCCCTGTTTGCTATTTGCTGTTAGTGAAAAGCGCCGCCTCCTGCCTCTCCTGCCTCTCCTGATTCTCCTGGCTCTCCTGCCTCTCCTGATTCTCCTGCCTCTCCTGCCTCTCCTGCCTCTCCTGGCTCTCCTGGCTGTCCTGGCTCTCCTGGCTCTCCTGCCTCTCCTGACTCTCCTGCCTCCTGCCTCCCCTGATGCCTCCTGGCTCTCCTGGCTGTCCTGGCTCTCCTGGCTCTCCTGCCTCTCCTCCTGCCTCCTCCTGATTCTCCTGGCTCTCCTGGCCTCCTGCTCTCCTGACTCTCCTGGCTCTCCTGGCTCTCCTGCCTCTCCTGGCTCTCCTGGCTCTCCTGGCTGTCCTCCTGACTCTCCTGGCTCTCCTGGCTCTCCTGGCTCTCCTGGCTCTCCTGGCTCTCCTGCCTCTCCTGGCTCTCCTGATTCTCCTGGCTCTCCTGATTCTCCTGGCTCTCCTGGCTGTCCTGGCTCTCCTGGCTCTCCTGCCTCTCCTGGCTCTCCTGATTCTCCTGCCTCTCCTGACTCTCCTGGCTCTCCTGGCTCTCCTGATTCTCCTGGCTCTCCTGCCTCTCCTGGCTCTCCTGGCTGTCCTGGCTCTCCTGACTCTCCTGGCTCTCCTGGCTCTCCTGCCTCTCCTGGCTCTCCTGATTCTCCTGGCTCTCCTGGCTGTCCTGGCTCTCCTGGCTCTCCTGCCTCTCCTGCCTCTCCTGGCTCTCCTGCCTCTCCTGCCTCTCCTGATTCTCCTGGCTCTCCTGGCTGTCCTGGCTCTCCTGGCTCTCCTGGCTGTCCTGGCTCTCCTGGCTCTCCTGCCTCTCCTGATTCTCCTGATTCTCCTGGCTGTCCTGGCTGTCCTGGCTCTCCTGCCTCTCCTGATTCTCCTGATTCTCCTGGCTCTCCTGGCTCTCCTGGCTCTCCTGCCTCTCCTGGCTCTCCTGCCTCTCCTGGCTCTCCTGGCTCTCCTGCCTCTCCTGGCTCTCCTGATTCTCCTGCCTCTCCTGGCTCTGCTGATTCTCCTGGCTCTCCTGCCTCTCCTGCCTCTCCTGGCTCTGCTGACTCTCCTGATTCTCCTGACTCTCCTGGCTCTCCTGATTCTCCTGACTCTCCTGGCTCTCCTGGCTCTCCTGGCTCTCCTGGCTGTCCTGGCTCTCCTGACTCTCCTGCCTCTCCTGGCTCTCCTGCCTCTCCTGGCTCTCCTGGCTCTCCTGCCTCTCCTGCCTCTCCTGCCTCTCCTCTCCGGCTGCAGGCGGTGCAGCAGAGACCAGACGGAGGGGCGGGAGGAGGAGGAGGAGGAAAGGTTTGCTGGAGAATCCCTGCCCTGCCTCTTCTCATCCCATCATCACACCATGCATTAGTCAGGACTTGTGGCCCCTGCGATGTCTGCGGAGAATATTTGAGCGAAGGAGGAATCCATCAAGAGTAATGGTATTGCTGTATGCCCTCAGGGCAGCCATCTTTTATCCTTACCCATCATGCCTCGGCCATAAACTATGCAATCACGGCCCCGGTTTGCCGGCAACAGGCAGGTCCCCCTCAGCAAGTGCGCAGCCTTCATGCTCTATTTAAGAGAGAGTCAGGGGTTCCACTTAGGAGCTGCTCTCCACCATCACTCTTTTTTGTTCTTCTTTCTACCTTAACCACATGTGTCAGGTCCCCAGCTTCTCCTCCGTCTCCTCCTTCTCCTCCTCGTCCTCCTGGCAGCTCTTCCCTCACATCGCCTGCCATCTCCTCCCTCCAGGTTTTTGCCTTTGCCGCCTCCTCTTTTGATTCCTCGCCGTCTCTCGCTCGCTCGCTGAGGATCCGGGGGTGAAATCAGAAGAAAAATTGGAGCAGCGCTTTACGCAGACGATGTGATTTTATGCCGTAACTCCCCACAAGTCTGTCAACTGAATTAAAAAAAAAAAACAGAGTAGCCTGTGATTTTTCTAACTTTTAATTTATGCAATGACAATTTCCTCTTCGACTGAATGATTTTAATAAAAGGAGGAGGAAGAAAAAGAGCAGAAACAAAGCTTTCGCAAACTTGCTTATTGGATAAAAGCAGCTCAGCATAACTTTGAGCATAACAAAAAAAAAGTCTATTAAGTCGCTGTTGGCGAATATTAATTTACCTCTTGAATTTATGTTTTGATATCGCTAGCTTTTGAAATGCAATAATATGGTGTATATATAATATAAGGACATTTTAGAAAAGTTCAAATTATTTTCTTTGAAAGTCGACGGAAGTTTTAAGCTTCATTGCTTCATATTCTGACAGTTCAGTAAAAATAATTTTTGCAAACTTTACACCGTAGACACAGCCGGAGAAAATGAAGCCATGCTGTTGATACTTTGCATTATCATCCCTCAATAAATCTTCCCACTATAAAAACATTAAAACACCGCAGCTAGCCTAGCCAGGCGGCAGTGTGGGGACTCTGCTGCTCTCAGCGCTGGCCCGTCTCTACTGTATGTCTAATTCATTGGCCCCATTCTGTCACGGAAACTTGGCTGCTTTAAATGGACATTTTATAACATGCTGTTTTGTTTCCAGTTAGTGTTAAGCACATTAAATTAGAGTCACTTCCTCTTTAATCCTCTGCGGACTGAGGCTCCCGCTAGTGCGCCGTGACAGCGGCAGAGGAGCAGGGAGGCCGACGCGACGGTACGGTGGCCTGCGAGGGCCAACTCGCTGCTCAACGCAGCACATGCAGAAAATGATGGGAAAAAAAGGCATGCATCAAATCATGTATATATATATTTCAGACATTAAAAATGTAACAGTGGCAACTAAGATTCCACATTATGATCAGATGGTCCGAGTCCTCCTTTGATTGACAGTTTGCTGGAAATATTCCCAGACGGCGGAACAGTTTTCCAGCGCAGTTCCGCTCTGGGTTATAGTGGGAGAAGAGCGGCTGCTCCTTTAGTCTTTATTTGTATTTATCTTTGATTTCCACCAATACACTGTCAATAAAACACACTTGTCACCCTCTGGCTTCACTACTCACTTGTTTCTTTATAGTTTGAATATAGTTGCGTTTGCTCCTTTGTCATTGTGTGCAGCTTCTAGCCTACAATAGAAATGTACAAAATACAATAGAAAAGACAATAGAACAGACAACCGACAAATACATGCAAATAAATGGACGAATTGCACGTTGAGGCCTAAAATGAACTCGCCCCCCCCCCCTCTTTGAAACCCCAGCGGCCGCCACTGCTCCGCACTCACCTCGCCACCACAATCCTTCACCAGGTTGATTTAATTGCCATGCTGACTTCCGCACTAGAATTGCGCAAAACCGTAAATATGGCCATAAAAACACTGGTCATCAAAGAGAAAAATATAACAACCGTTCTGGACAGCAAACAAACCTAAACAAACAAAAGAAAATGCGAAAACGAGAATTCCGGCTCATGCGCTTCTTCCATTCAATGGAAACACCTGCAAATCACAATTGTACTTTGTCGTAAGTTTAGAAATATGGCTTTTATTTTGTGAAAAACGCAGCTATGGACGAGGCTCCCTGAATATTCCATCCTGCCGCTGCTCTCCACCAAACTGCCTCCCTGTGTCCTTCTCGTCTTCTCCAACCGACGGCCAACTTCGCCCGTTTTCGACCAGGGTTTTTCTCCCCCCTTTGCCATCAAACAAGCTGAGCTTCTCATTAATCCTGCGCCTTGTACTTCTGCATTTGGCTGCATACTGCAGCCGTCACAGCTTCATAGTTCGAGGACTTAATTGAAATGTTTGCCAGTCAGCAGCATCTTTGTAACGGTCGCGCGTCCCCAACTGCATCAATGTAGAAAAAGCGTCTCACAACATTTGCTTGATGTATGGAGGCAAGATTGTGCCGCGCCCAAAGACACGATAGCTTTGCACCAGCGCAGGACTGTCCTCACTCTGCTCCCACAGCCTCTCCGGCTTTATATATATATATTTTTATGGTGTCGGTATGATTGGATCATTATTCATTTGCACACGTCTGTTGTAGCCAAAGAATGATTGCTCTTGCCTGACATCATTTTGGGATGGTATTTTAAGCTGAAAGACTCTGGCTTTATCGCAAGAAAGGGGGTGGCTGAAGAATGAAAGAGAGAGAGAGAGAGAGAGAGAGAGAGAGAGAGAGAGAGCAAACACAATTGTGGGAACACTTTCTCTCCCTTCTGCTGGAGATAATCTTGTTTTTAACTTGAGTGATAGGCAGGGATTCCGCCGCCGCTCCATCTGTTTCTGATGGCTTCGTCCTTTATGTCAAAATTGGATTCCTCAATCTAATCACAGCCGTTCTAAACTATTGCTTTTGCTCACATCCCTCAGCTGCAGATCATTGCTTTTAATACCAGGGCCCTTTAAAAAAAAAATCCTTCCTCTAAGCCACCAACAATATGTGGCCCTCAATTAAGATAATGGCACAAAGTACACAAAGCTAATTGGGGGCGGGGGAGGGGTTACAGGCAGGCATTTGCAGAGACAAAGAGAGCGACTTAAGCCCTGGTGGGACGCATTCAGACCTTGCAAATCATGAGGGCAGAATTCACTTTTCTGGCAGGGTGAAAAACAGGACTAGACCGGACACAGGATAAATTGAGCTAAGCTAAGCTAAACTAAGCTAAGCTAAGGAGATGTCGTGACGGTCAGGATGAGGACGTTCATTCCCAGAGTGTTTCTTAATGCGCTGCCACATTATGTAAATCCTCCTCTCCATACAAACAACATCAGACGGAGGAGGAGATGGAGGAGGAGACAGAGGAGGAGACGGAGGAGGAGACGGAGGAGGAGACGGAGGAGGAGATGCTCTTTCAGCCTCTGCACAGCTCTCATTGTGAAAAATCAGCCCCTCAGCCGGTGCTGTCTGGACCCAACCTTCCTGCTCGGCTCGGCTCTCCAGCCTCCAGCAGACCCTCCTCCCCTCTTTGGGCAGCGTTTCTCCACCTTCACGCCTCTATTGCTCCATTGAATCAAGCCAGTGGTCCCACTGATCCCAGGCAAAGCACTGTTGCTCCGGGTGAGTGACGTTTGGATCAAACTCTCTCTCTCCTCGCTCTCCTCGCTCTGACTTGGACCAGACCCCCACAGTCAAGCCTGCTGCTCCACACCGCTTCCCTCTAGACCAGGGAGTGAATGAACTCATCAGGCTGGACCTCATCAATGTGATGTCACACTGAGGCCGTCCTCAAGTTGAAAGAGCCTCCAGAACCTCAGGCTGTAAACCTCTTCACAGCCTTTTATGTTCCCGTGTAAAGGCACTGACGAACAGCTGATCAAACATCTCCAGTGTGTAAGATTTGTCTTGATGTATGATTTTTATATTGGCAGTAGTTTAATATGTTGCCCAATTAGTTCATTAACAAAAGTGTTTAGTTGCAGTACGCTAAAGGTAAATTGGTTTTCCTTCACTTCCAACAGTTCTTATGTATTTAGAAGAGTATATACGCAGCTAAACTGGGTCCCAGTGCTCCCAGTTAGCCGCCACCTTGCGCCACCATATTTCTAAGGAAGCCTGGTGTGGCCAATCCAGCTGCCTGACAGCGCGTTCCATTTTTGAGTCTTCAAATAAACCAACGAAGACGATGCTGGACGCTCGCAGGCCACTCCTGGAATCAGAATAGAGTTCAATCTGTTATTAATGTGTAATAAAGGAGGCGTCGGCTTTCTCACCTGCTATTCTAATATCTGAGAAGCAGATGGGAAGCAGCCGCCTTCACCCCCCCCCCCCTCCCCATCTTCTCAATTCAACAAATATCTTTAAGGCTTCAACCTCTCTCAGCCGCTCTCTATTTTTTTTCTCTTTTGCTTGTTTGTTTTTTTTGTCCTCTTCATGTTCCCATAGGAGCCTGCGTGTCAGCTGACCCGCCTTCCTCCTCGTACATCTCGAGCTTCGGGCAAAGACAAACGGTGACGACACCCGGCTATCGAATCTCTCCACTGTCTGTTATTCCACCGCACCGCCTGCACGTCTCACCTGTTCCTGTGCGTGTGTGTGTGTGTGTGTGTGTGTGTGTGTGTGTGTGTGAGGGGCCCACTGAGCGTCGCTGCATCTTTATGGGTGCAAAAACTGACAGCTGCTCCGAGTGACGAGTGAAATAATTGCACCTGCCGCTGTGACAGACGTTACAAAAGCAGAACAATGATGTTCTTTTTTATAAAAAACTCGCAAACCAAAGGGGATTTTTTTTTTTTTCCTTCCTATTTTTATTCGATGCACGAGCCGCTTGCTTGCAGCCCGGCGCGGCGAGGAATCAGCCATTATATTATCTCCATTTGTCACTTTGTAGACTCAAAATATTGTCTTTTTCCCATGTTGTCAATAAAGACAAAGGATGAGAAGCAAGATCATCGTCAGCCTGAAAATCGACTCCTCTGCTTCTCTCAATTCACTGGTCACTACAACCATACAATCACAATAACACAACCTGGTTGTGTAGGCAGGTGAGACAAATGTTTCTCTTGAACCTGCAGTTTAGCTTAAAAAGCTAAAATTCTTTCAACATTTTTTTTTTTTTTTTTAGAAAAACTGCTTTGGCACAGTGGTGAAGATGCTCACAGGACCTGGAAGGACCTCGACTACCTCCAGCAATATTTGAGGTTCTGCCTCCAGGCTGTGACAGCTTTTTTTTGTTTTTTTTATCTTTGACCTCCTTAAAATTGCAAAGCGCCGTCTTTTTTTATCAAGAGATAAAGTTGCGAGAACTCCATGCGGCACTCGCAGGGTCGGTGAAGTGGATCTGACGCAGAAGATTGATTCTCAAACTGAATAAATTCACCGCGTATGAATATTCCTATTACATGCCTGACTTCCTCATAAAAAATAGATGAGAAAGGCCAAAATAAGTTCATAATAATAATAATAAAAAACCCTCAATAAATAAGTCTAACTTGCGGTTCAGTTCATCAGGGAAACCCAGGAGGTTGTTGTGGCGTCGTCGACTGGATCAAAATGTCAAAAAATCAGCGTGTCAGTGGTGGTAAAGTGGATGTTGTGCTGTTTTTCTCCACTTTATTTTCCTAAAGTCTGGTAATAAAAAGCCTGCGTGAGACAGAAGTGCCCTGGTTTTGACGCGCAGCAGTTTCCTTCGTGCCGATGCGGCTCTCAGATATCGCATTTATATATTTTCATGAGATGCATTTGCCAAGATAACAAATCTTGCAGAGTCCAAAGCCTGATACTGATCTGCTATTTTCCTGCGGCGCTGCAGCAATTTGCTTCCTTCCAAAGTCAACTGCAGTCACTGAGTTGCAAAAAAAAACAAAAATAAATAAAATGACTTGGTCTTTCGTCTCTCATTACACCAACGATTTTCACATTTCTGACGCGGGGATCTCAAGGGCGAAGCCGTCGCCGATCAATAGGCAATAACGATGCTTGATATTAATGTCGGCTTGTCGATGCCGGGGATTCATCGCAAGTCGTTGGATGTGTGATTGGATCCTGGATGTGACCTCCTTCCAGCAGGAGCAGCTGAATCTATAGAACATGGGTGAATAATTAACATGATTATCATGAGGATCCAAACTCATAATTCTAATTCTAATAATACATTATGACGGCAAACAGCTCAAGCAACCACATGACTCTCTTTCGACGAGGCTGCGCTCTTTCAAATTCCAGTTCAATAAAATCTACTGAGACGAAAACTGAAACTCAAGCCAAGCCAACAAACTAAATAAACAAGAGTGAGGCAAGAAAAGCAAAGCACCAAAAATATACCACGACTGTCTGTACGTTTGGATGACAGAGCAGGAAGGCCTTGCAAGCGCAATAATATAGATTTATTCTCACAGTAGAGCGCGTGTGAGTGGAGACGATCCAGGAAACCCAATTCTTCAAAAAGTCTTTGTAAGCTGGAGAAAAAAATTGACAATTGACAAAAACAGGTTTGTATGATCAAAGATCTTTTGTAAAGTTAATTAAACTTACAATAACAGTCATTGAACTAAAACTTAAAGGTTTTCCCTGGCACTGCCTCCAGTGGCTGCGACTGCCCTCAAACACAGGATGATGTTTCTATAAAAAGTAAAATCATTCATTTTGAGCAATGTGTTTTTAAACATGTGTCTCTATAATCAGCACTAACACAGACAGCCAAAGTTGATCACTGCCAGTGTTCTGTCAGCTCACTGAAAGAAGGCTTCTAATTGGTCCGTGAGGGACCTGCTGCAGAGTGCCAGCAGGACCACACTGTGCCTGGGAGGACGGGTTCATCTTAAAGGAACATTACGTAGCGGCATGCAGGACCAGATTCCCTCTCACTCTGCATGTTTGCATAATTAAAGGGATTGCTGCAATATTGATGAAGAGCATAAAGTGTGTGTGTGTGTGTGTGTGTGTGTGTGTGTGTGTGCACAGACTTCAGCGCCGCCCAGCAGACCAGCTTCTTGCCAGGACTGCGTGGTGGTGGTGGTGGCAGCCAGACTGAGAGGAGTGACGAGGATCTTTGGAGAAAATTGGGAAGGAAAAATTGCCTGTAGCATCCTGGATTTAATAAGGACAATGCAGTGATGCATGGCCCATCTGCTCACAAGGGAGCTTCTGTCTTCGCTGTTTGCCACAAGCTCACCCCGGCACAAAAAGTCCACTGACTTTTCCAACCCGGACCTTCATTTTTCAGTCGTCCTGGAGGTTGGTCCTGGTCTCCAGACTGCCGTTTAAGGGTCTCGGTCTCGGACTCGGAGGCATTTTTACTGGGTCTGGTCTCGGCCTCGGACTGGATTGGACGGACTGGGGATTTTTTGATCCAGACCGGTGGAGACTCAGCCAACACTGTAATAAGACGATAATAGCAGAAAAGAATCCAGCTGTCTTGCAAATCCTGGTGTGGTCTCGGTCTAGACGCTCTCTAGTCTTGGTAATGTCTTGGTTTTGGTCTGCACTGCACCACAGTCCACCTCTGCTGGCTCCGGAGTCAATGGCTCTGCAGCAGGGAAGAGGCAGCTTCATGTTTTCAGCTGGATGAGGAGTTTGTGTGAGACTGCAGTCGTCCCTCCTGGATCTCCATGGCCGTCTCTCTCTCTCTCTCTCTCTCTCTCTCTCTCTCGCTCTATCAGCATGCTTGCTGCATACCTGACTCTGCTGGAGCATTGGCTGATGGCTGATGCGCTGTAGGAAGTCCTAAACCCTGAGACCTCACGGCCGGGGTTAAACAAAGCTGCTGCTTTGATGGTTCTGAGGAGATCTTGCTGGTCCACAGCAGGGAGGCTGATCAACGCACGATGTGTGGAACAAATCACACACACTTTCCAAAGAGCTTGAAGTTCTTGTAGTTGACGGACAATGTGTGCAAAGTTGGTCCTCGAGTGCCTTTGTCGGAATGACACCTCGTCATTGATGAAAGCCATGGCCCACAGTGTCCACCAGGAGAGCTCTTTTTTCACTTTTATTCTCTGCAATGTTGGAGCGCCATCCTACCAGACCGCTGTTCTAATTGGTTGGAATGTAGTCGACGAATAAGCCGCCAGTATGAATATTACAAATCAATGATTTGCCCAGAGTGGCCACAAGTTGTCCACTGTACAAGATTCCGGTGCTGCGCGTTTGAATTCAAATCAATGCATCCTTATTTATCTGACAGGCAGTTACGAGCTAGCGGACAAGCTAACAGCATACGCCATAAAATATGCACATCGCCGCACCGCACCGACACACCGAACATCGATGCTGAAAACAACAATAACCATCATCGGCCAACACTCCCACTTGCGTCCCCTCGCCTTGTAAAGCAGTTGGGCCAGAACGCGGAGCCACTCCCAGCCGTGACGCCCACCGCATTATCATTACGTATTTATTTTTAATGTGATCAGTAGTAAAGTATTCAGATGATGGCTGTAAATAGACTGCTAAATTAGAAAGCCCAAAGCCCGCAGAAATAATTTCTCGTGTAATGACAAGCTCCTTCAAAAGCGCCCAGCATGCCTTCCTTTCCTTCCTCTGCGTCTTGACAGCCTTTCTTCACATCTCACACTCGTGACAGGGCTTTGTGTGCGCCTTGTCACCTCAAATCTGTCTGCCATTGCTATTTTCTACCCCACTCTCGCTCGCCTCTCTGATTCCAGACGCCGCTGCTCATGCTACACTTCATCCGGCAGCCATTTCCGGGCTCTTCAGGTTGCGTCCCAAAAACTTGTGAGCGCCGCGCCCGTTTTATTTTCCCCCCCGCCCCGCTGGATCTGATATGGATCCCGCTGACGTCGCTGATCACTCTAATGTTAATTCGTGTTGATGGTCTTTTCCTTACAGCTCTGCTGTAACCTGATTATGCCAATCAGGGTGTCTGGCGAGCACGGCATGGACTGCTGGCAGTTTCCCAGCCCTGCCTGCGTATACTTTTAAGGATAAAATGGATATTTTCCGTCCGGCATTAATGAGCTTACAATGGGAAAAATTTCTTTGAAGTCAAGGGGGGAATTTTGTTGTGTTTATTTCATGACATTTGCATTGGGAGCAGTTTTTGCTGGAAGGACAATTTAATTGTGCCGACATATCTTGGGTGGTTCGAAAGCTATGATATGCAAAAATTTTACTATTTACTTGTAATAAAAATAATAAAAAAAAACTATTAAAAAAAACTTGAAAAAAATGAAAAAACAATGTATTTCTGCAATCACAAGGTCCACTGTTGCCATCTTGGTGTCAGAATAAATATAACATTCGCAACATTGCATCCGAATTGACAGCGTCACCACTGCAGCAGAGTAAATGCAGATGGAGCCCGGCGTAAAGGACCAATTGCTTCCTCTTTTTTTAATTTCGCAGCTACGTCTCCCTTGTAATGGTGATGAATGTGCTTTTTGACTGCAGCAAAGCACGGAACAGCATCTGGACAGCAGCAGAGCTGAGGGTGGCGCCGCTGACGTCAAGCACGGTTTCTAAAAAACAGAGGTTTCAGTAAAGACGCATCGAAGGCTCCTTCATCCTGGCTGGGTGGGCACAAGTTGTGGCTTTAGAGATGAGCATATATACTGTATATATATATATATATAGATATATATATACAGTATATATATACACAGTACTAGCCAGAACATTAGAATCTCCTGAGAAGGTTGTTGTATTTGCCCATGTGTGAACTCTTCTGAGCCAACAACCCAAGACAGACTTTTTAAACCTTTTGCAGGTGTTTCACAGCTTTTCACACTATTCTAATTTTCTGAATTTTGTGGCTTTGTGGTTTCAATAAGCTGAGAATCTTAATCAGCAAAGTTACAACAAGGAACTGCTTGAGACGTCAATTTGCGTGGAATGGCTCAATAAAATTTGTTGCTTTCATCTTTTATGTTTAAATTGCCAAAATAAAACAACTTTTACTTGAGATTCTCATTTTTCAGGTAGTACCTGTACATATATATATATAACCCTAACCCCTCTGCAATAACTGTTCTGAATAGCAAAAAAATAATCTGCTTTTATCTGTGTGAGTGTATTTTTAATTTTTAAAGTTGTGTCAAAGACAAATTTCTGTTTTTTTTATTTTATTGAAACAGACAATAAAGTATCTATCTATCTATCCATCCATCCATCCATCCATCTATTGCTTTTGGAAAAAAACAATTAACCAATCCTGTTACTTGATGACCGATGTCTTTTCCTCACACGTGTCTCTAAAGTCTAAATGACAGAGCAGTCGGTAGGTCAGTCAGTAAGTCAGTCAATAAGTCAGTCAGTCAGTAAGTCAGTGCTGATCTGTCTGTCCCAGAGAATCAGAGGTATTTCCTCCCCCAGCCAGTGGCTGCTGGCCGCTGACATCAATCTCTCTTTATGGAGTAAAAAAAAAAAAAAAAATGGCAATCTAATGCAAGAGCAGAGTCAAGCTCTCTGGCAGCACGAGTCATTATCAACCAGCACAGAGCAAAGTAAATACAAATAGTGGTCAGCCTGTGCCAAGAGGGGGCAAAAGCAAAAAGGCAAATGTTAAAAGCACCGCCAAGAAGCTGGAAGTCCAGTCAATGGAGGGCAGGAGATAAAATGAAGATACATGAGTGCTTGTTTTTCTCCAGCGGCTCCCTGCTTCCTGCCGTCTGGGCTTCCTGCTGAAAAAGAATCTGAAGTAAAGGAGTGAGACGCAGAGCGAGGAAGAAAAGCCAACTTTAATTATTTCATCTGCAGGGGGAAAAAAAAAACCCAAAAACAAACTCAGCCCTGTGTCATAAGCAGAGTGGGTGTACTGGATGAGAGTCTTCAGCCGGGCATCCTAAGCATCTGACGTATAGACTGCCCAAGGTAGGATGGCGAGGGCTGCCACCGACACTCTGTTTCCTTTTAGACTTTATCTGTTGGCACATATGTGTTTAAAATAGAAGAATTACACACGCACATCTCTGCTGATAGAGAGGAAGACACGAGACACGTGTTCAGGTTCTCTCTGAGTGTTGCCACCGGCAGAGCTGTCAGCCGCTGAACACCACCACCTCCTCTTGTTGTGCGTCTGATTGTGTATTGTCCTCTGCCGGCATCACTGCAGGGTCTGCGAGAGCACAACAGTGTAACGCAAGGCGTGAAGATTTGTGCTTTTCCAAAGTCTCCGCAACCTTTATCTGCATTAGGAACAACCTTCAGCGGGTTCTCGACGGACGGCGCTCAATGCTTCCCATCCTTCATGGACACAGTGATGAACGAACAGCTGCTTCTCCACCAGGACATCTTCCTTCAGGTCAGAGGGCATCGGGGTCCTTTGCGTCGCGACACTGCAGCGCTTCATTACAAATATTATCATTTTTAAACTTATATTGAATGAATGGTCTTGTAGATTGAAAAGGAATTTTGCAAAACACCCCCGGTGCGTCATTTCAGGAGGCGGAAGCAGGACGTGTCCAGGCAGAAGAGGACATCGTCACCCGAGCTCCGAGCCACTCGCAGAGCGAAGCCAAGCAAGACTGTGAGAGGACAGAATGAATTATTTAGCCGTGTTTTATTTTTGATTGCTTTACCTTGTTACTTATTCAAGAGTTTGTTTACTGCTGAGATAAAAAAAAAAAAAAAAAAGAAGAGTGTGTCAGGACTCGGCAATTTCAAAGAGACCAAGCATGTCATTTGTAAACTTAATTATACAAGAGGAAAAAAAAAATTAATCAAGGGATCTGGGAGTGTAAAACAGGAAGTGGTTTAAAATTCAGAGATGTCAGTGTGTCCTTTAAACACGCATTATTTGAACAAATATTGTATTGGCCTTGAAAAAATTGTGATACTTACCGACAGCTACACGTGATCGGTCCGCTGTCTGTTCACCTGAAGGTGTGACAGGTGGGTCTCAACTTCAGGAACATCAGCTGTTCCAGACGCATCACACACGGCCATCACATGACTCTCTGACGCCGGCGGGAGAAGATCAAAGAAACACGTCGGGTGAAGAACAACCTCCAATATAAAGCAATCCTGGACCAGCAGCAGAGACCAGAAGACCATCATGAACTCAGTTCCACCAGTGATGGTGCCAACATCTCCTCCGTCTTCCCCACTTCATCCTGTCACCACATTAAAGTTCATCATTAGACACATCCTCACCATAGACAGCCAGTGTGTGTGTGTGTGTGTGTGTTATTGAATGACACTTGATCTAAAATGCATGGTCATTAACTATTAAAACCTTTCTCTAAGACACTGCACAATTACAATGACTTCCAAAGTACGGCGCACCAAAATGTTTCCCATCATGAGAACACAAATGTGTTTGCTGATGAATAAATGAGGAGAAAAAAAGCAACAAAATCAAAGAGCTTTAAGAATTTAACGTGCTTCTGGCTGCTCGCTGCTCAGGACAAGCAGAGCTCCAAGGACTCAACTAAGTGCTTAAAGTGCTCAAAAGTACAAAACTTGCTTCAGTTCAGATTAAGCTTTTATATACAATCTGAAATATAAACCAACAACAATGACTGAAGTCAAGAAGTTCATCTAACAGGTCATCATCGCAGAACTGCCAGACACTGAATCATGGGACGACAGCAGAGTCACTTTGTGTGAAGGTTTCTGAAGATCTCAGCGGCTTTGGGAAGTCTGGCTTGGATTGGAGGTTTTTCCAGTCCATCAGTCCAAATGAATGAAAACAGAGAGAGAGAGAGAGAGAGAGAGAGAGGAAGAAGAGGAAGTGAGAAGAGTGACATCAAGAGAGGAAGCTGAATCTCCAGGGGAAGAATGATCCACATTCACATAGCCGACAATCCAAAACAGTCGAGACAGGAAGTAGATGGCCATTTTTTTCATTAGTTTATTTTTGTGGCAGATTTAACAATGAGTGCAGTTGCCACATTAACCTATTTATGGAAACTAACTCACAGGATAACATCGTTCAGCTGGAAACTCGATGAATACCTGACACCTTCAATGGCCTCTGCTTCAACCTGACCGCGGTGTAGAGAGGTCTCACTTCATCTGCGCCAGCAGCAGGTATCAGATAATCTCATCATAGCCACACTGCAGTTATAAACTCACTACAAATGAACAAGCACGCAGAAAATGAAATAAAACAAAAGCAGCGTGGTGCAATAGTGGATCTCCAGAGGTGGAGTTGGGTTGGCTTGGAGGACTAAAGGGTGACAGAGAGAAAGAATGAGGACAAAAGACGATTAATCAGTCAGGTCAGCATCAGTCATGGACCGACTGAGCTTCCTTCAGGTCTGCGGGGTGTGAAAAAAATTCACTACTTCAGCATCTACAAGGAAAACACACCTTTGTGAAAAAATGAAATGGGAACTTTCTAGATTCTTTGAAAGTCACCAAACATGACAGTTGTGCGCGCCGTGCGAGCAGAGGGAGGGATGCTCAGAAGGTCACTGGCTCAGACTAGCAATTTATTTCTACATGGAAACATGGAAAACTAATTAACATTCATTCTATTATTTCCAGTTTGTAAAAGTGACCTTTCCTACGCGCCTCACAGAGCGTCAGCATCCTCATTAGCTTAGGTGCAAACAGGATGGCAACTCCTTCCTGGAAATGTGTTTCCTGAGGTGTTACAGTTATTTTATTATTATTATTTTTTTTTATCATTTATTTAAAAGTAAATTATCAATCGTCACCATCTGACACAGTTTCACTGTTTAGGGTGTGAAGAGATGGGAAAATGGAAATGGCTGAACTTTCTGTATGAACACATACCAACCAGTCTGGAAGGCTGAGTGACGACAGCGGGATTGACTGCTGATCAGCGCCTTCACCACGACTTAGAACAGGGCCACAGTTTCCCCATTTCCCCACAAAGCGAACCGAGACCACCTCTCCTTCTCCGGCGAGGTCTCGGGCCGGCTGTTTGCTCCGCACCAGAGTTCGCTGGTTTGTATTCACACCAGCCCAAAAGGTCCGCACCAGGGACCTTTTTTTGGTTTAGTCCGAACCAAACAGGGCAGGCGTGAATGCTCCCTGAAATGAATGCTGGAACCTGAACCAAGCTGGACTGACAACAAATTCCACCAGCGTGGCTTCGTGCTCAATGAAAGACTCAGACTCGGAATCAGAGAGTCGTCACTTGATAGTCCGTCCAGCATTCCCTGACGACTGCTGACATTGAGCTGGGGGACGGAAATGCGTGAGGCTGTGTCCGCTTGAAATTCAACATTTTCAGCTATGCCGATGACGCTGAAACTTTGAGGAAGTCCCACATTTGACTTGGGAACAAAATGGAAAATCCAAAGTATTAAAATATTACAGTTGTACATTCATGAAGCTTTGCAAGATAGAGACACATCACACTGTAAATTATACAGTGGCATAAAAAAATCATCAGCGACTGTCACTGTAGTTTAGGTGGGGAGCACGGAAAGGAGAGGTGGGACCCCGGCGACGTGGTGTGTTGATTGGGATGTGATGCATTTATTCACAGGTAAAGGAGGAGGGGCGGGGGTGGGCTTTGGGGGGGGGGGGGGGCTGGGGGGTATCAGAGGGACAGCAAAGAGCACAAAGCCTCCTGCACACAGCCGGGAGGTGACACTGACAGACAGACTCACACACCTACACTCGCTCACACTCGCACACCTACAGCAGCTGTGCACCACTGTGGCTTTGGGGGAAGAGTACGGAGGTAGAAGAATGACATGAAGAGGTCCTGACAGCTCAGGTCTGCTGAGTGTAGCCGACTGTCTTCAAAGGTGCACGTCAGCGCCGTGCTCGTGAAGTGTGTGCACGTTGCCCGGTGTGTCTGCATCTGCCGCGCTCTGCTTGAGCTTCATGTCAAACGACAGTCGTCTGAGAGATCCGTGCTTTCAGCCGGGTCAGACATGATCTAAAATATGAATATTTGACTTCTATTGATGGGGAATATTCCTCTGACAGCTTTCTGTCATGCTGGCAGCATTGTGCTGTATCATTTATCTCCCTGAACTGGCGGTGCCGGGTTAAAAATGAATATATATGGAATAGAATAGATGGACTTTATTGATCCCAAACTGGGAAACTACACTGTCGCAGCACTGACAACAAGACAGAAAATAAACTGTGCAGTAATTACAAGAAACATGCAAGTCAATCTACAGGTAGTACCCGAAAAATGAGAATATCAAGTAAAAGTTGTTTTATTTTGGCAATTTAACATAAAAGATGAAAGCAACAAATGTTATTGAGCCATTCCACGCAAATGGACATCTCAAGCAGTTCCTTGTTGTAACTTTGCTGATGAAGATTTTCAGCTTATTAAAACCACAAACCCACAAACTCAGAAAATTATTATAACATTTGAGGGTTTTTTTTTTAAGCTGCAAGACCTGATCAGCAAAATCCAAAGAAATCAAAACTTGAAATATATTGATTTGCATATTATTCCTTTATATAATATGTCACATTCACCTTTTAAGTTGAATTGCAGAAATACAGCAACCTTTTCAGGAGATTCTCATTTTCCTGTACCTGTATATACAAGAAACAAACCAGAGCAGATGTGCAAAAGACAGTCAGTTTGTGCAGAGGCAGCAATAAGCAAGGTTTTATAAAGCATTAGTGCATTATTAGCCACAGAGCCCAGAGAAAATCCAGAACATGATCAGTTGGTGTATTGTTGTATTGTGTACGTGCATTCAGTGAAGTGAACACCAGGTTCATAACAAGCACAACAAACGGCTTAAGACGGCGGTGGAAAAGATGAAAGTGCCATTTCAGAGAGAGAGAAAATGTGAAATATATCCGAGGGACTAAAATGTGGAAACACATCGTGGTTGATTTGGATGTAACAGCCGCCTGAAAGATGCAACCTTGCGGGCAACGCGTCAGTCTCTCGCGTCTGCGGTGGTCGTCCTTGGGCTTTGTGCTGCAGCGAGTGATCTAACCGGTCGATGGTCTTTTTTACCGCCTGTGAATAACCTGGTGGTCGGAAGAAGAGCGGAGCCGCTCCGCCTCCTCGTCAGGACGTGGTGCTGCTCAGTGGCCTCTGCTCAGGGAACTGCAGAAGCATGCAAATCAAACTTCTGGAGCTTGAATTTTAAGATGCATTTTTCCTTCCTGTGTGAACAGCAACAGAGGCGGATCGACATCTGTCTGAAAGTCTGCAGGCTCGCCGGGTCAGAATGGCAACATTTCCATGCTGCATATCTAAGCGACCCACCAGTGGAAAAAAAAAAATCAACAAAAACAAAATTCTGAAGACAACACACAGCAGTAAATGGAGCGCGACTAGTAATGCTACTATGTGTGGGGGGGTGCAATGTTGGAGACCTTAAAAGTCCTGGAGCTGCCGATGCCTCAGGCATCCAAGCAAACACATCAACATAGAGGGACTGTAATGATGAATTCCACCGAAGAGTCTGATTTGGCATCGTTGACATTGCCGAAGCAAGTCTGGCAACAGACTGCCTTGATGTATTCATTGGCTGAGACTGGTCTGCCTGATGAATAGCACAGCCTCCCAACGGACAGGAGGAGGCACTGGTAGGTCGTCTAGCTGGTGATCACGGTGCAGTGTGCTCATTTATAGATATTGAAATATGATGGGGTGAGGACATTTTTGTCAAAACATTTTAGAAGGCCTGCACCTCAATTTGCACCACTTCAAACGTACAAGTCACTCATAAACGGACATCATTTTTTTTTTTTTTTTTTTAAAAAAACAAACTACAGTTTTCACAATATTTGCACGACATGAATAAAAAGGTGCTATGAGTGTTACAATATTTCTCTTTCTTGTTACCAATATTATAAGTTCAGACAAAACAAATTAGATCATACTTGCATATCGTTGTTTCTAAATATGACAAAATCCTTTATAACTAACAAAAGTTTGTTGTGGCTTAAACTCTGTATTTGTATTTGGCTCCTTCTTGAAACGACTCTTAAAACACTGAAAAAACATTGAATGAAATACAGCTGTTTTATTACTTTCTGGCTATTATACAATTCCTTCCAATTCAGCGGGCCAGATTAAAAGGCTTAACGGGCCGCTTGCGGCCCCCGGGTCGCAGTTTGGCCATGCCTGCTGTCAGATCAGCCGCATGGGACCACCATCCCAGAAGACTGAGTGATTCTGGGGCGGGGGGGGTCCTCCTTTCTTGTGTCCAACACATGGAAAAAGAAAAGAAGCTGTGCGGTTTGTGTGCGTCTCTCTGTTGGGTCAAAGCCTGCATGTCCCCAGTCAAGTGCGATGGAAGTCCTGCTGGGAGAGAGAACACACAGCTCCATTCACCGCAGCCTAATCAACTTGCTGTGTGAGCTCCAATCCTCTTATGCTGCTTGACTGGACGACGCTGCGGTAAGGCCCGGATGGCAGCGGCTGGCCGGGACGGCCGGGGGGGAGGAAGAATAAAGGAGCGGCTCTGCCTTTGTTGGACACTCGTGTTCAACCTGGAAATGCACTCAAACCATTGGAGACGTGAACGATGAGGAATTTTTTTTTGCGTCGGCTGTGCCGGAATTCATTTTTTTCATTCACGCGTGATCAACGCTAACCTTCAAATCAAGAGTCTGGCATAAACAAGCCAGCCAATCTGTGTGTGTGTGTGTGTGTGTGTGTGTGTGTTTAAATGCCTCCATTTACCTTTGTATGAGCTGCAAAGCTTGGCCTCGCTTCTTCCTCGGCTCTATTCACAGTGAATGCCGCCGCCCTGAGATCCACCAGTGCAGAGCTTCAAAGCAGCGGCTAAACCTCTCTGACCGAGCCTCTTCACTCAGAACAATGCGGGCTCATTTCATGCTTTTTATCGCACAAAGATCTGGAGTTCCTCCATTCGGCGAGGCGAGAGAAAGACACCACGTGAGGTTCAGCGCTTGGCAAAGTCTGATTAAAAGGAGAGAGAAAAGAAAAACAAGAGTCACATTTTCACTTTGTGAAAGGAGGAATTAAAGCTGGCAATGAACATTCATATTGGTGTGAACTGCGTCTCCAGATGCTGGGGCATTCAGAAGTTAAGGTCAGGGCTCAGCCTGTTAGCTCACTGGTCCGTGAGATCCGATCCGCAGACGGAGACCGTGGGGCCGGACCCACGGAGGGACTGTCTGGCTTTTGTAGCTGAAAACCAGTGCAAAGAGAACTGCGCCCGAGCCACAGACTGCACGGAAAGGTGGAAAGTACAAGGAAAATACAACGAGGCGCAGGTAGCGACTGGGCTAGAAACGCTAGAAATCCTCACTGGCTGCGTTTGCATCACCCTTAGAATTGCACCAAACCTAAACATGGCCATCAAAACTGGCGATGGAAAGAGCTCCACTTGGAAAAACCTCAGCTTTTGATGCTCTCCTGAGGTGGTTTCTCCACACGCATCCATCGTGAGGTGAAGAGAAAAATACAACAACCATTCTTGACAGCAAAGAAATGTAATCAAATCTCAAATTACAGCTTCTTCACAACCATCCAGTGCAAACCCCTGCCAATGGCACTTGTATTTTGTCGAAATCTTTCGAAATATCGCCTGTATTTTTTTGAAAAACTGTCCAGGAAACGCAGCTCCAGTTTTTGAAGGGCCGTCTTCCCCCTGCTTGCACGCTTCGGCTCCTTCCACAAACGTTCAAAAAGATTTCCATCAGAGTTCTGAATGGTCCAATGTTTTTGTTCTTTGCCATTCTGGGGTGTGTTTTTTAGCTGTGTGTGGAGTCATTATCCTGCTGCAGAGGGACCCATGGCCTGCCACTGAGACCAAAGCCCTTTAACACCGGCCAGCACATTTGGCTGTGGAATGCTGCGATGCCTTGGCTAGACTTGACTTGACCGGTGCAGTGTCTGAAAGCAGGTCTGGGATGTGGGTTCTTGGGGACATAGCAGGGTCGCTGACAAAAAGCAGAAACCATGAAGGAAAGAGAGGACGGAGCAAACCGCCAGAGACAGGAAGTCATCAGTTACCACGACCCGTTTTCATCCGGTGTTCAGTTACTCTCTACGGAAGCGCATTGCTGCCATCCTAGAAAAAAAAAAAGGGCTCAGTATCACGTTATAACGTGATAGTTTCACGTTTTTACGTGATCATTTTCACGTTATAACGTAAAAAAAAAACACATTATAACGTCAAAACTTTGACGTTATAATGTGAAAATTATCACCAAAAAACGTGAAAATTATCACGTTGTAACGTGATACCGAGCCCTGTTTTTTGTTTTTTTTTCTAGGGTGGCAGCAATGCGCTTCCGTAACTCTGCATGTGGCTCGGCAAAAAAAAAAAAAATTCAAAAACTATCCACAGCAGCGAAGGCCTTACAAGTGGGTGTCTTTGTTCTTCGCTCGCATCTGTATAACAGATATTTATCAGACGGGATACAAGGACACGCTGAAGAGGGTTTGCATGAGCGCTGAACCTCTCTGCGCTCCACAAAACAAAAGCCGTTTCAGTTTCACTCAGGCTCCAACACACAGAGAAGGAAACAGCTCGCACAAAAGACTGGACTAAGCATTGTGCCGCATTTCACGCTCCAGTCATCGTTTGTTTGAACGCAGCAAGGTCGGCGACAACACCGTCCAACTGTTCACGGAGCCACTGGAAGAAGAAAAGGAAAAAGACCAACGCTTTGGTTAAAAGCGTCGCATTTGTTTCAGTTTGGTGACGCACAACAAAAGATGAACAATGTCGTTCGTATTTGTACCAGCAGTGACACAACTGAGTAAATGCACTGACAGTCAGAGAGAAGAAATACCATGTACACTGTATATGAAACTGTATCTGCGGCCACATGCAAACGTTGAAGTACTGCAGGACTGCTCAGTAATTAAAACTGAAAATAAATAAGAGAGGCAAAATTTCACGAGCGAGTAAAAAAAAAAAAAAAGATGTTTTTCAAGGTGCAAATGTATGCAGAAATTAATGAGGAAATATACAACACCAATTGCTGCTGCTTCTATTAATAATCTAACATTAAGTATGAGATAATAGCGGGTTTTTTAATCGTTAGCAATCAGTTTTAGCTGCTCTGTGGAAGGTAGGTGGCGCTGTGGTTTGCACGGTTGCCTCACAGAAACTTTGTTTGTTTGCTTGGAATTGTGCATTCTAACATTCTTTGGACATTGATACTCGTACAAACAAGGCCAATAACAGTTCACACTGACGCTCAATCTGCCATTTAACTTTTCAACTGCAAGCAGCAAAGACCTGAACTTCTCTTTATCACTGTTACTGTTTTTAAACGCAGGTTTTGCATCGCTTCCCTGCGCTGGGTTGAGTGTTTGCACACATGTGCGTACGTCTCAACGGCAGCAGGAGTTGTCGGCGTGTAGGCAGTGGAGGTTGAAGTGGATTGTGGGTGTTTGGCAGATCTATAGGAAGGTACGTGTGAAAGTTGCAGGTGCTCAAAGGTCGTGTGTTTGTCATTGGACCGTGTTTATGCAGTGCACTCATGCCGACAGAGGCACAGCGGCGGTTCGCGGCCTTGGAAGCCACTCGGCGGCAACGTCGATGCGTTGCGGTGCCAAGACTCTGCCGGCGCGATGTGGAAAAAGGCCGGAGGTCTCTGAAAAACAAGTAGATTGAACAAGAAAGTTGGAATTGTTCATAAATCTATAGCGAGTTTGCAGTGGTGGAACATCAGCTATGGATCTATAACTCATCATGAGATGTGGGCGTTGACGTGCGGGAAGGATGCGGCCTGGTTTTGGCCTCTCGACTCTTTCCCTCGTTGGAAACCTTTGAGTTTTCGTCTTGACGCTTTCTGACGTGATTGGTTGAGGCACATTGCAGCAACCAAGGAACTAATGTGTTGCCAATTTGATGTGTTGGAGGGTGGGTGGCTGCGTGTTGCAATATCACGAGGATGAGTCACACGTCTTGGCCACTGAGGCTCATTATGGGATGGGACGCAGGTTGAAACGACGCCTGCTCGCGATGTTGGCGCTGCAGTCTTTGACTCCTCCGCCGTCCAGTTGACCTCAGAATCAGTCCACGTAATCGCCCGCGTCGTCTTTGTTGCGTGAAATTCATCATTCTGACGCCGTTTAAACGGGGCCACAGGACGGCTTGTCGTAAACAAATCTATTTGGCTCGAAGCTCAACGGACAAACGACTGCGATTATGCAAGGAGAAGCCACAGTGATGTAAGGAAGCAGCGTTTATTGTGCGATGTTGCGTAGTCGTTTCAGGAATCCTGCGTTGGAAGCGACTTTGATTGCAAGGAAAAAGTCTGGGGTGCGGCAGGCAGCTGGCACCACCAGGGGGAGCTGTCCAGGCCAATCAAAAACATCAGACGCCACGCTAACACTGAGCTCTTTACTCGCTGTGATCACGCCCTGCGGTCGCTCTGCTCCACCCCTTTTCAATTCCACACGAACCAAGCTACGACGATTCACTTTGGCTCCGACGTTGAAAAACAAGGTGCCAACAGTGAAGCTTTCTATTGTCAGAAGCCTGCTGACACAGCGACTCCTGCCACTCACAAACAGGCGGCTGAGCAGCAGCTCCAGCAGAAGCTCCTCTGTCTCCCACTCTGCTGAAACTGCGAGAAGACTTCTTCCACGGAGAATCCCGAGCGGTAAATTTAGCCGGGCTACGGCAGGATAGAGCCGGAGGTTCCTCACTCTAATAAGATTTGTTCCTGTGGATTTGTTGCTCTTACAATTCCCCCTCACAGGTTCTCCTCCTGTCCGTTTGATCACCTAACATGAAATTGCGTTATGGCTGAGGATTAGCTTCCCCGGGGAGCAACCTGGCATCCTAGGTGTGTCTCTCTGCATCCTAAGAGGCTTATGTAAGAAATATTTCCGAGCTTAATAGCCTTTAAAAAAAAAAAAAAAGAAGATCTAAATCCCCCTTCCTCCCCTCCCCCTTGTGAAAAGTTTGTCATATAGACTGCGATTTGTCATAGACACCGCAAATCCCGTTTTACTGTGTAATACGTCTGAACATGGCCGTAAAGCTTTGGCTTTGAGTCTGACTACGCCACAGGAGAGAAGCTTTGCAACAACACTGACTTGTCAGTCTTGGGAGCCGTCGTATTGTCATTCCGCCAGAGCAGCGGAGGAGGCGGCGGCGTCGAGCCGTCTGTCCGAGAGGGAAACATAGAAACTGTCCACAGGTTCCAGGACTTTAGAGTTCATATGAAAGCTAAACAACGCCTCGCTGAAACTGCTGGTCAACTCTTGCTGACCTGCGGGATGATTTTCACCCAAATATCACCACTGATTTTCAGTCATACAGATTGGAAGCTTTCAATGGTGATGATTAATGAAATTGGAATTGAATGATTTTGAAACGACTGCTTTCTCGTAATCATTCCGAATCTTCCCAACCGCAGCAGATGTTTAACAATGCATTATTATTATTTTGTTTTGTTTTGTTTCACTGCTGTCTCTGTTTTTGATGAATTGATGTGTGAATTTTTTTCATCTTGGGATTTCATTTCTCACGATTTGTCTGAGCACTGAATTGTCCCTAATGAAAGTATGATCCAAAATTAGACTGAGATCAATACTTTCTTTGCACAAACTGAAATGGGGGCCGATTCTTAATGTCAGATACTCATAGGCATCACTAAATCCAACAAGCTCTCACTCTGCTTGGAGCAGGAACTTTGATTGAACAAGTCTGCAAAAATCAATAGCATGTGTGGAAACTCTTGAGACTAAATATGATATTTAACAAAACATTTTCATTACATCATATTTTCATCTGTGTTTTTGCCTGTATGTAACTTGGTGGACTCATGCATGCAGTCCTCATTGATGCGGCGATAACGTGCACCAAATAAGCCTGGAATGTTCCAGTGTGAGCAGGTATTTCTTTGTCCCATGAGTTTGATTTTATTGCCGATTCCCTTGTGCCTCCACTATTATCTATTTCTGGTTTCTAGACCAATACCCTCCTTGAACTATTTCCAGCCTCAGCCTGACTCAGCCACAGTCTGACTTCCTCTCTGCCTGTTGTCTTTTCTTTCCTTTCCACTTCTACACAAAACCCTTCTCCAGCTTTCCAAAAAAAAAAGTGTCCGCAGTTCCTTTCTCGCTAATGAACTTTACAACACAAAACACACCTGCTTTCATTTGTTTCTTCATGCATTCATGTTCCTCAAGGGGTGCTTCAGAATGTTGGACAGACACGGGGCCTAATTCCCAAGTTAGCCGGTGTGCTACCGTTTCAACACGTTTCATCCAGGCTGTTTAGTTTAGCAGAGTTTGGCAGGTGCTAGGCTAGCACAAGTCAATGGTTTCTACTAACCTGCACCTAGAAACAATCCAACCAGTTGCATTTCCAGGGAATAGTGTCTCTGCATCAACTCAGAAATGCTTCTTTTTGTTGGTAGCAGGCTACAGCAGTGGCAGACTGCTTGATAGATACAACTGGGTGTCGTCTGCATAGAAAAGAAAACTAATTTCATGCTTTCTCATGACATTACTCAGAGGTAACTTGTAAATGTTCAAGAGATTGGTCTCAGAACGGACACTTGAGGGACCCCGTAACAAACTCTTTTAAATTCTGACAAATATTTATACAGATGAAGAAATTGAAGATATGATTAAAACCAATTTCAGTGACAGTTGAGGGTCTTGGCATAGGCCTCCAATTGATCATGTGACTATGCACCTTGCCATATAGGGATTATTCTTTAAAGCCAGCATCCTATAGTTTCCACAGGATAATACTGAGAAATGTATTGAATGTAGCACTGAGAGGAACTACAGCATATGGAAGTCTGCTGTCTGATGCCATCAGGAGGTACTTTGAAGGACATAACCTGTGGCTAAGGACTGATTAATTAGTGCAAGTATAGGACTATTAATTAACTCTTTTACTTCAGTCTAGGTGGAATTGGGTCCAGCATACCAGTGGTCCACATTGCAGAAGAGATGAGAGAATTGAGGTCAGAGAGTCCAATTTGCTATATTGCTGTAGAGTCCAGATGATTGCCCGTGCTGCTCGTCTCACTTGTGCTATTTCTTATTCATTCAGCAACAAATAAATCATGAAGTAGTCACTAGATGGGCTAATGGGGATACTGGACTCAATACAATTGTAGCTGCTTGTCGGTTTATTTACAGTATCGAATATAAATCTTGGATTGTTTTTATTGTCATAAGTAAGTTAAGTAGGAGGCCGATCTACTCCAACACAGCCAAGCTAGTGTCAGTGCCAAATTCTTTCTAATCTCCACGACTGTTTTAGCTTTTCAATGAAAGACTTAAACCAAGGAGCTGATTCATCCTGCTTTTTTATTTGTACTTTAAATGGAACCAGGTCGTCTAAAGTTGTCTATAGCAGACCAGACACACTGACGGTCAAAGAGTCAATGTCTACGTCAATCATAGGAGGAAGGGCAGCGTCCAATTTCCTATTGGAGGGTGCTACCACGACAGGGAGCCTCTCTTTTATTTTGAGTACGACTGTGTCCAAAACATTTCTACTTATAATAGATTCATCTTGGCGGTTTTAATCGGCTAAGACAAAGTCAAAAGTGATTAAAAAGTGTTGGGACAAAAGGTTGTCGGGGAGAAAAACGGCTAAATGCTTTCTGCTTAGACCTGACTAAGAATGAGGTCTCAACTCAGACTGTCCCTCTCAATGTTAAAGCAGCTCTAGGTAACTTTTCGACCATCAAATTATGATTCCAAACTCGGTAAAGCGGTAGATAAAGGATTAATAGGATCAATGGTGCCGCCTAGGCAGCGAGAGGGGGGTGCCGGCTGGAACTGCACTGCGTAACTTTCAAGCGCGACCGGCCGGACACGCCGGACGAACCACGATACATTTATTGAGAGGCGGTCTTGCATACTACTATTACAAATACATAAGATTGTAAAAAGACGGAATGGAACCCAATAAGTAACCTCGATGAAAGACGAAGTAAATAAGATTTCTGAACGTTTGCCACGACGTTATTGTCGTTGCAAACTCGGCGCAAGCTAAAGTTACCTAGAGCTGCTTTAATGTGAGAGGGTCAATGCAAAACACAGGCGCAGGTGTTTTCCTCTGTTCAATGCAAACACCTGCAAATTGCAATTGAACTTTTTACTTTTATTGAGCAAAAACCTGTCATGTTAGCGCAGCTACAGCGAAGCGTGGAAGCAGCCCGGGCGCCAGGGGGCCTCTTGTTCCTGTTGCTTTCATGATGTGTGTACACTTTGCATCGTGGCATTTATTCTGTGCAGGAGAAAAACAACAGCGTGAATTCCCCGTCGGCCCCCACCGCCTCCATTAGTTCACACTCCCATTCACAGTCAGTCTTAAATGTCAGCCGTGCTCCCTCTCTCTCTCTGTCTCGCTGTGTGTTTGCCTTTGCCTGTGTCAGGCCTTGACAACTCAAATGTATTTGCCGCCGCGGCGCCGCAGCAACTCACTTTATTTCCCGACTCTGAAATTGTACCACGTCTTTGTGTTTTGCTGCACACAGGAGGAGATGCTGTCAGGGGGGGCTTAGGCGATGTTGTGCTGTTATTTAGCCACTCTGTACAAATAGAAAAGTGCTTGTCATTAAGTCACAGAAAACAGTGATGGAAATAACCGTGTTAGCGCAGCAACAAAACTGGAAACCACTTAATATTCAGTCTGAAAGACGTCGTTTAATTTTCTGATTGTAACGTCGTCATGTTTTGTTAGCCTGTGATAGCGAATAAATTGAACGACAGCCGAATGAAGCAAACATCTTGGTAAGCAAGCATTCATTTACATCGGTATCAAATATTTGGAGATAACTTACAGAGCTTAATTGGAATAAGTCATTGGAAATGCTGTTTTACAAATGTTCTGTCATAGCATAATAGATAAATGAATACATTCATAAATCAATAATTGAGGTGAGGTTGAAAATATGATTTCATGGTACAGTTAATTCATTTGATGCTTAAACACAAAAAAGGAACCAAAGACCTTTATTTTGTCGCAAGGGGAAACGTTTCCGCTGTAAACCTCATGCTAGCTTGACTGAGGTGCAGTGAGAGTATTTTCTCTACCTGGTGAAGTTCTTGTACTTTGTCTATTTAAACCTCTGAAGCCCCACACAGACGGTTAAGGAGAAGCTGAACTGAAGGACTTCACAGTTTTCAACCTGTGTTCATGAGCGGCCGTTCATTCGTATGGAAAACTTGACCTTTATTTTTTTGCGCACCTTTATTTTCTTACTGTGCACTTAATGTTGGTTTATATGTAACGTTGGAGTTCAACAAATTGACGCTTCCACGATGTGTCTGAATAAACGGCTGTTTCGCAGAACCTGACCTGCGTCTGTGCCATGAAGCGAGCGACGGTCGCTCGGCTCATAAGGCCGACGACGTTGCGCAGGTTGTCATTTCAATCAGACGCCTCCCATTGGTGATGACCCAACTCAGACTAAATTGCAGCCTCGGACAAGAGCTGTTGTGGACGAGCGCCATTGAACGGCTTGGAGTGTTGTGAGGAGGAGGAGGTTGGTCTCTTGAGAGCCGCTTCCTGGCTATAAAATCCTCTCCCGAGCTCCGCAAGTCCGCAGTCTCTCCACCGCCGACTGGCGAGCATCTGCCGATCCTCACCAGAATGTAAAGTACAGAATTACAAGAGTCTGCTTCTGTTTTTATCTCTCTTTCTCTTGGTCTTTTGGTCTTCTGGATTTCAAAAATCGAGAGGTCTGAGCCTCAACTGCCCCCCCCCTTCATCATCCTATTGAGGGGGAGCACGCATCCTAAAAGTAGGTCAGTCCTTCCTCGACACGCTCCGCCTGTCGCTCCGTCTCATAAACATCACCCTCCCACGAAAGCTCGCTGTTGTCCCTGTGTGTAATATGACTAAAGCGTCTCAGATCAAGTGAAGGATGACAAAAGGCGGAGAGGAAAACAGCGAGATGTTTCACTCTGGCTGTCTCGGGACTCGCTTTGTTTACCTGTGTGGGCTTCACTCCACAGCAAGCTCCCCGATAAACACACACACACACACACACACACACACACACACACACTATAAAGTTGTGCGTTATCATCAGCAAAGTAGCAAGTGTAATTAATGCATGCAGTTTGTGTATATATACGGGCTTATTTATCTGTTGTTTTTTTGCTCTCATTATTTTTTATTCTGCCCGTTCTCTGGAGGTTTAAATAATTGAAGTGATTTGTATTCTCTTAAAGGCAGTTAGGGAAGGGCCCGGGGGAGCGGCGGAGACTGAAGACACACACGGCCTCCACGTTATCTCCATCCGCCTCTTTGTAAGCGCCGCTTTCAGCCGTTTAAGCGCCATATCAGTTTTTCTTTTAATGCGGTGGTGATGTGGGGGGGGAGTCGAGGGGCGGGGCTAATAGCCGAGCGGGCTAATAGATTGTGAGTGACATGTTTTGCCGGCGTCGCCCGCGATAAAAAAGGAATGATAAACATTTGTTTTTAAAAATAAATATACACCTTCCTCACAAGTCTAAATATAGCCGTGGAGACGCTGCCATACGTGACGGGCCGGGCCGGGCCGGGCCGGCCGCTCCGCTCAGCTCAGCTCTGCTCAGCTCAGCTCAGCTCAGCCTCCCTCCTCTCCGAGCGCCGGGCGAGATGGTTGGCACAGACGGTGTAATTTATGTTGCTGGGAGCCCCGGCAGCATTTTGAAAGGTTAAACATCACTTTGAACGTAGGCTGTCCAAATGTTAAAAGACCCAGGAATACTGCTCGCCTCGCCTCGCCGCGCCTCGCCGCGCCGCGCCGCGCAAACATGAAAAGCACAATAATAACAGATAAGCGCCCACACACAAACACTGGAGAGCCGGAGAGCTGCCAGTTAACACGGCGACGGTGCGAGCGAGGTAATCGCATCAGAGCGCCGCTTTAATGAGAGGCAGGCAGGGCCGGTGGAGTCGGGGGGGGGGGCGAGCAGCGGCTTTGCTACCTGATCAGTCAGTGGTGCCAACGTTCAATCGCTGGAAGGAAAATCATCGGGCCTTCTTCTGTCCGACTTCCCCCGATCAATTATCATCATGTTATGGAGGACCTTCCCTTGGGAGCAACCAATCACCTTCGTCTCTCAGAGCATCGTCTTCATCGGCTGTTTGTCAAAAATGGAATTCAAAAGTTTTGATTGAATCGATCGATTTTAATGTGGAAATAAGGTTGGTTTTTTTTTCTCCTTGTCTTTGAATTGTTTCTTTGTCCGTACATTTTCAATTCATCCATCCATCCATCCATCCATCAATCAACCAATCCATTTAAAGTGCAACATCACCATCAAACATTTAATCCGATTCTGATTTTATTAATTTTGTCGGCTATCTGTTGTCCTTTGTCTTAATTTTTCATTTTTATTTCATTCTATTTTTTATTTTTATGTTTTATTTTTTCATATTATTTTATTATTAATTGAACCTCTCCTGCACATTTTCCATCTCATCTTGTTCATTTTATATATTGTGCTTTCTTTCTTTTTTTTCAACATCATGCACAAATAAAATAAATAAATAAAGAAACAAATAAATATTTCTTTTTTTCACACAATTTTTTTTATTGAAGTTTCTTCATCAGATGTATAATTCACAAACCAAAAATCATACAAACAAACAAACAAACAACCAAAATCCCAGCAGACAGCAGAGTGTCTTGATACCAGCGCCAACCAACCATTGTGTGTGTGTGCCAGTCATTACCACAATAATTACAAGACCTCTATTATGAATATTACAATAAGTCTGCACAACTGATCTTGTTAATGAGCACTTTATTGTATTGATAGCAGGTTTTTTTTCACTTATTTATTGATTGAATCGTTCACTATTGATGTACTTTTGTACTACTTGATGGTGCTTTATATTATGTAGGCTGACTAAGAGTGCTTGTGGTGCACACTGCATGCTGCTGGACACCTGAATTTCCCCAGAAGGGGATGAATAAAGTACTTCTCTCTATCCATCCATCCATCCATCCATCCATCCATCTATCTATCTATCTATCTATCTATCTATCTATCTATCTATCTATCTATCTATCTATCTATCTATCTATCTGTCTATCTTTCTGTCTGTCTGTCTGTCTATCTCTGGCTATCTATCCATCTATCCATCTATCATCCATCCATCTATTCATCCATCTATCTATCATCTGTCCACCTATCCATCCATCTATCCATCCATCTATCTATCCATCTATCCATCCACCTATCCATCTATCCATCCATCTATCCATCCATCTATCCATCCATCTATCTATCCATCTATCCATCTATCCATCTATCCATCTATTCATCCATCTATCCATCTATCTATCATCTGTCCACCTATCCATCCATCCATCCATTCATCCATCTATCCATCCATCCATCCATCCATCTATCCGTCTATGACAGTTTGAGAAGACATGGTCACATCATCTCACAAATGCAGCAATAAGTGGACGCGCAGCTTTTCTAGCCGCTCTGACGGTCACCTGGCTGAAGTGGAGCTGATTGGTTGGAGATGAGCCCCTGTCTTTACGGGAAGAGTCATCAGCAACAGATGGTGATGCTGACAATGTGTGCGCGCACTGACAGGCTCTGATCTTTCAGCGATGCTTTTTTTAATTTCACAGCCCATCACAGTAAACAGGACAAATGAAGTCATTGTGTTTTACACCTCATCTCCGTTTGATTTGAAACCACACAGGGTTTTTTTGTTTTTTTTTAATGGCTCTGCCTCCCAGCAGGGGGCGCAACAGACTCCCGGTTAACACTGGCTATGTTTCCATTACCCCTAGAATTGCACCAATTGGAATGGAAACACGTTTTTCCCCATTGATGCGTCAGCGGACGTGACGTTCGTATATATCTTTGTTTTGTTTTTTTTTTTCTTAAGTAATCAAAGAGAAAAATATCGCAAACATTCTTGACAGCAAACAACGTGGAAATGTTTTGTCCCTCCATCCTCCTCAGTGGTCTGACGAGGTCGTGACCGTTATTACGGCTCATCGTCTTCAACACCATTCCAATGGAAACACCTGAAAATCTCAATTGTCGAAATTGTCGAAATTTTTAGAAATTTCCGCTTTTATTTTGCAAAAAAAGCCGCGAAGACGGAAAACGCAGCCGGCGAGCCGTTGACTTCGCTCTCTGTGGAGGAGCAAGAAGGGAGGGAAAGACACAACATGAAAGATTAATTCCCCTTCCTGTTCCGCACGCCGCGATCTGGAGCTGTTTCGTTGCGTTGGCAGCGTACGTGCACTCCTACGCGAGGGAAGGAGGCTCTGCCAGGGGCCGCTGGAGAGACGCAGTGAGGAGCAGAGCAGCACAATTCCCAGGCACTTCATCATTAGCAGCTGACTGCTCCTCATGAATTAATAAGTGAATTAATAATCACACGACATGTTGCTTTTTGAATCCAATTACAGACGAGGTCAATAGCGCATCCTGAATAATTAGACCTGCGCATTAATAGATTATTTAATATCTCAGTTTAATTTAATCAACAGCCCTTTGGCATCGCAAGGCAGAGGTTGACAGATTCAAAGTTGCAAAGCGCCTCAGCCTTTATTTTAGAGCGTGAAGAGAAGCGCAATAATTACACAAGGAAAGGAAAAACAATGCGCTAAATCTTCCTGGCACTGAGTTTGGTGATTTCTTGAGCGCCTCCTGGTGATTCCGAGCAGAACTCCGCCGTCGCTGCTGATTTTAATCGTCCTGCTTTAAATCAAGCACAACAACCTGCTTCTTTTTTTTCTTTTTTATTTGAGTTTCCAATCAGAGCACTTCTTCTAAGGTGTGATGTGATTTCAAGGTATTGTGTCAAACAGCACTGATGTTGTTTCCAGCGAGGGATGCACTGCGTCAAGTGTGACAAACACGCAAAAAAAAAAATCAAATCAAATCAAATCAGGATGGCGACAAACACTTTTCCACGCCACTGTTTGTACATGCAGCCTTGTAAATACTTGGATGTCATTGGATGGCTGCGTTTCCATGGCAGTTGTTCCCAAAATAAAAAAGTACAACTGCGATTTCAGTCTTCAGAATTCTTCAGAATTACTTTTGCTTGTCTTGCTTTGCTGTCCAGAATGCTTGCTCTATTTTTCTCTTTGATGACTTTGCAAAAAAAAAAATCTTCCGTCTCCTCCTCCATCCAATGGTGAGGCGGCGCCATTTCCACCGGTCAGTGAACCGGTCACGTGACCCCCGTACGTCACGCAGCTGACGTGTCGATGTGATAAAGTCTTTCCATGACACAGTTGCCATATTCCTCCATATTCCTCCGCTGAGGACGTGTCAAGGACTGAAGATGAGTTTCTAGTGGGTGAAGCACTCAGGTCCCCTCCACTACACCTCAGCGTCTACTCTCTTCTGCGTGCTTATCAGTGCTGAGCAAGAGCTTCCTGTCCGGAAGACGGTTTTCCTCCGGCACCGTCAGATGGCCCGGCACTCCTTGGCTTGTGTTGGAAGTAGGCAGACTGTCTGCTTGGGTACACAGACCATCTGTAGTTCACCAGTGTCAACAAGTTTTCCCTCTATTGAAGCTCTCTTTACTTTTTTCCGCCGTCTCCTTCTTTCAAACTCAATCCAATATGTCTGCGTGTTGGGAGCGGCTGGCGGGAGGATTTGCCAAGTCTGGCTTTCATCACTTGACTTCAGATACTTTCCATTCACTTTCTGCTTCACGCTGGCCCTCTTCCTATTCCTCTTCTGTTGGCTCGGCTGTCAGCTGCGACACCTCAGGAAGGCGTCAGCTGTTGGTGCTTGGCAGTGGTGCACAGAGCGACTGGTGCAGAGCCACTGGTGCTCATACATGGATGTGTTTGCCTGGACTGCCTTGAAAGTGGCCAGGAACATTTCACAACTTGCGTTTTCCATGCATACTAAGAAAAAAAAAAAAACGGGGACTAATTCCAAATGAGACTTTCAAAGGTTGCGTTAATATCTGAGTACGTAGAAGAAAAAAAAAATATGACTAAAAAGACTAAAGACGAGAATAAAAACGATGGCAAAGTGAAATAAATTGAAGAATGGCCAGCGAGTGTCCATCTCCATAATAACCTCACTGGCAGGCGTCAAGGACCAAACACAACGTGTCTCGACTGGTCTTCTTCTGTTCCACTTCCTGTGTGTATGATCACACAGGAAGTGACATCATTATAATCATCTTCATCGACCTCCAGACCTTCCAAGTAGACGCATCGGTAGAAAGACTTGAGTGTCGTCTGCTCCATCACTGGCAGACAACACTCATAAGGAAGAGTGGTCGCAAAAAATATAGACTGTGTGTGTGTGTGTGTGTGTGTGTTATTTCTAATGAAGTGCAGCATATTTAGTTGAATGCTGAGCGTGGATGGAAGCTGGAGTCCAGCACTGAGGTTCTGGAGAGCATCATCATCATCTTCTTCTTCTCTGTGGTTGACAGTAACATCAGGAGTCTGTGTGTGCAACACTGGAACTCTGCTGACGTCACTCAGTGTGTGTCAGAGTTGTGTTGATTGTAAACCAGCGTGCGTCTTCGACGTTGGCAACGTTCCTCATCCATCTCGTCAAACTCGAAGGTTCTTTGTCGGTCTTGTCTTCACAGCACTGTGAATGAAACGCAGTGGTCAACATTGCACTGCACACTGAAGCGCTCCATGCATCAAATGTATTTGCGGAGGCAGGAAGTCATCATCGGGATTCTGAAGAGCGAGTTGATCCCCGGCAGAACAAAATGCTCGACGGAAAAGCACTTTTAATCGGCTCAATAATTCATTTGTCTTGCAGGTAGTTCTGAAGCAAAGGGTTCTTTGAAGTGTTGCGAGTACAGATGGCGTAACCATTCAAACACACACACACACACACACACACACACACACACACACACACACACACCTTCAGATGCAGGTGTAAATAAGTGTGCAGGAGTGCGTCTACGTAGAGGTGGTGCATTGGTAAATTTGTACCATATGGCAGCTACGCATGTGCCTATTCCACACTACTCTCACTTGGCTTCTTGGCACACACACACACACACACACACACACACACACACACACACAGATATCAGTAAACTCTGAGACTTATACAGGATCAACCTCAAAGGGGGGAACATGCACAGACCATATGGTGACATGATGAGCCTCATTTCCACCGTGTTGGCTTGGCTTACTTTCCAAGCCAGATACTTTTCACTCTCTCTCACACACACACAGACGCAGCCATCTGATATGTCAAGCTGTCCTAGCTGCCTTGTTGCCCTTCACACTATTCTACTGTCTAGTCCCACAACTTTACACGTGAACAATAGCTGCGTTTCCATTAGGCAGGTATCGCAGAAGGCTTCAGAAAGTCATTCACCTGCTCATGTCGACGGCCCCCCGAGTGCTGCTGGAGCTGAATGCAGGCGATGGGCTACAGGTGCGTTGGTTGCAGAGTGGCTGCAGGTGTGTCCGTCAGCAGAGTGGAAACAGGGGTGTTGGGAGGAGAAGAGATGAGGAAGTGGGGAAAGGAGAAAAAAAGGAGCAGCTGTGGCTGTGTCTCAATTCAGGGTCTGCATCCTTGGAAGGAAGCGTCCTCCGTCTGAAGGAAGCGTCCTCCCAAGGACCCGGCCCAGAAGGACGGACCAAACCCCGCCTCTCCGGTAACCACACGGGACGGTCTAGCCTTGGGCGTATTTCCTGGTTGCGTCACCGCCGTTCCCTCCTGCTGGCCAACCCCGGAAGTGACGTTTTCATAGCATCAAGCTAACCATTGGTTCGCCATCTAACGATGGCGTTGGATGTTCTGAATATGTTCTGAAACTGAATATTTGATGTGAAATTTCAATACTTAAATTTATTTCACACAACAAGCAGCCAGTTCGATTATGGCGCTACAGCTGACTTCTCGTAAGATCCCAGGATGCTTTGCAGCAGCAGGCAAAGCATCCTGGGATACAGAAGGAGGTGAAGGATAGTAGCTGTGCAGCCTTGGAATGGGCTAACAGTAGGGTGCATTCCCAGTACGCATTTGGAGCGTCCTTCGGACTTTCGGGAATTGGGAGGAGCCTTCGTGCAGTGCTGTGACGCAACTTCCTTTCAAATGCAGCCTTGGAAGGATGCAGAGCCTGAATTGTAACACAGCCAGTGACTATAGCGGCGTTTCCATCACCCCTGGAATTGTGCAAAACCTAAATATGGCAATAAAAACTGGTGATGGAAGCAGCTCCACTTGGAAAAACCTCTCCAATATGGCTCAAAGGTTCTGATGCTCTCATGAGGTGGTTTTCCACTCGTATCACGTAGTTGGTTAACGGGATTTAACAGGGAAGAGTTGTCTGGTGGGGTCTTTCATCGTTTGTCTGTCTCTCCTAATAAATACTAACAGCAGCTGCCAAAGTTTCCTGCTGGAACACAAATGAAGACTGACTCAGTTTCAGAACGACAAGTCAGATTTTAATTATGTAAAATGGAAATATCGTGTTTTTAATTTTGATTTAGTTATTAATGAACAGGACCAAAAGCTGCTATTTAAATTCATAGAAATTTCATACAAGTCAAAACACAATGAACACATTGCATACAATGCAACATGCAGGAATATGAAGGCGGCAAAATGAATCTAATTCAATGTTTCATTACAGTTTGGAATCATTGCCATTAATTCCAGGTCTGTGGATTGTATGCAGTTGTGGCATGAAAAAGCAGCGCGAGTATGAAATCTAATATATAATGTATTAAAGCCAACGTCAAAAAATGACCTTTATTGTGACGGAATCAAAGCTGCACGATGCAACAAGGCATCAGACATTCTGCTGATGAATAGTGTCACGCTCGCACCAGATATGCTGTTTGATGCCACATACATACCATGGGCACGCCCATCAAGTAGGAGAACATACAGTAGAGGAATATAAGCAGGAGCTTGTGCTGCCTCCAATGAATCCTCGCTCATTTCCAAGCAAACTTGGATGTATTTGCCGCCGCCTCTGTAGCTGTCACAACTTCCCGGTATAAATGAGCTCTCCGTCTTGCATGTATTGTCAGCCCTCTGTCCCAGAACAAGGTGGGATTCCTCAGCAGGGATTGAAACTCCTTCCTTGTCAGAAAGCCGACGGGATGCTTGCTTTGTGCCGGAGCCCTGTTATCTCTGGCTGTGTGATAAGGAACTCCGCAGAGCTCCCCTATCTGGAGGAAGAAGAAAGACGACCCTGAGGTAAACTCAGATTATGACAAGAATTTATCATTGCCTTCCATCCTATTTATGTTGACTTTGTTCCTATTTGCACACGTCCACAGAGAGAAGGAAACGCGCCGGTTGATATGATGTTCACTTGCCCCCCGCCCCGAATTCTCAGGTTGCATGAGGTCAAACATGCTCGTCAGGTGTGGTTACACTGAGGAGGCTCGTGGGACTCGAGGCAAATAAAGAAGAACAGAGAAATAGGAATGGCTCTATGAATTTAGTCTTGGTGGAGAGTCCCTGCCTCAGGTGGAGCAGTTCCAGTATCTCAAGGTCTTGTTCACACAGTGAGAGGAAGTGGTGCAGTTGCTGTACTGATCTGTCGTGGTGAAGGAGGAGCTAAGCCGAAAGGCGAAGCTCTAGATTTACCGGTCGATCTACGTTCCCCACCCTCAACCTCTGGTCAGGAGCTTTGGGTGATGACTGAAAGAACGAGATCGCGAAGACAAGCGGCCGAAATGAGTTTCCTCCGTAGGGTGGCTGGGCTAGAGCACCCTGAGGGACAGGGTGAGGAGCTCAGGGTGAGGAGCTCAGGGTGAGGAGCTCAGGTATCTGTATGGGATGCCTCCTGGACGCCTCCCTGGAGAGGTGTTCCAGGCATGTCCCACCAGGAGGAGACCTCAAGGAAGAGCCAGGCCACCCTGGAGGGACCAGGTCTCTGGGAACGCCCTGGGGTCCCACTGGATGAGCTGGAGGAGGCGACTGGGACCAGGGAAGTCTGGGAGACTCTGCTGAGACTGGAGACCTGGAGAGGTGTTCCAGGCATGTCCCACCAGGAGGAGACCTCGAGGAAGAGCCAGGACACGCTGGAGGGACCAGGTCTCTGGGAACGCCCTGGGGTCCCACTGGATGGAGGAGGCGACTGGCACCATCAAAAGCAACTAGCGACAACTCTAGCGACTTTTCCTGGTGTTGTTACGTTGCCATCAAGTGCAAATTGCCAATTATGCAAATTAGACAATGAGGCCATTTGGCGACTTTTAGGACAGCCAATAGCGACTTTGCTTACTGAGGAGTTGGCAACACTGATGCAGAGTGCAGAGTGCTCAAAGAACACGGACAAAGTAAAACAATTAGAAGTTGTTGTTATTTTTACGTTATTATTCCCATGCCATGATTTTATCGGTCCGGCCCGCTGGGGAAGAGATTTTCCTCTACGTGGCCCCTGAACCAAAATGACTTTGACACCCCTGTTATAGAAGAAAAAAACCATGCTGATCAAAGTCTCTCTACACTGTGTAATGGCATTATTAAGAACTGGGTGTGCGCTAATTATTTGACCCAGACAGTTTTGTTTCAATGAGTTTTTCCCTTCAGCTGTGAGTCCTGCGTCATTTTCACCTGATGAGAAAGAAAATCAATGAACCTTTTCGCTGGAAATGCCATCCAGTCCACTTACACAACAGTTTGTATGAGTCACTGCTTTGAGCTTCACATCATGAGAGAGTGGACTGATCTAAGATCGCCATGATGCTGTGATTAATAGATACTATGAGAGATCAGAAACGTATCGTTGGTGTTATTTCTTACGTCCTCTCAATCACCACAACGTCTCTGGTGCAGTTGCTGGAATGGTCCAGCGGAGGCAGCGTTCCACTGGAGATGTGAACTTTGTGAAATCGTCGCTATCGAAGCAGTGTTTGGATATTTGAGCCCTGACCTTTTCTCTTATGTCTAATCTGGAAAACTGTTTTGTCAGTAATTACAGCAACTGCACTGCTTTTAACACTGACAGGGAGACTGGGAGCAAGGCTTTTAATATTTAGCTCTAGCAGTGCGCTGGCAGCCCTGACAGCATAATTAAGAAGTTACAAGCAATATTTTTTTCTCCTTCTCTCTGGAAGTGGGAGTTGATGCAGCAGCAGGATGCAGCTTCGCTTTGATTTTCCAGTCTGGGAAAAACAACACACTGATTGTGTTTGTGCTGCGCTGAGATTTGTTGTAATAGCGCCCTCAATTTGGCTTTCTAAACTTGATTATGTAAACATGTTGGTTTTTTTTTGGTTTTTTTTAGGAGAGAATTATAAATGGACAAATCATAAATCATGAATTTCCTCAACCTCTTAAGATTCATCCTGACACACAAAATCCCATCTAAAGATCTGGAGAAAAGGGAAACATAGTTTGATGGGTTGTTGTTTTTTTTTTGTTGTTTTTTTTTACATTGCTCTAATAATCAATCAATCAATCAATCAATCAACTTTTATTTGTACAGCACTGAATCACGATCAAAGGCGTCTCAAAGCGCTTCGTACCATCAAGAGAAAACATTGTGCTACAAGGTGAGATTCAATGAAATTACATCACAATACAAACAAACAAACAAACAAAGAGTGATGGTCCAGCTCACTCGTGTTCACCCACACTACGCAAAACTGCAGAAATCACCATGGTTTCGGTCAGGATGAGTCTCACTTAGTGATCTTGGCAAGGTTGTCTAACTGAATCACAAATGGCCCAATTTAGTTGAAGTTGTCGTGTTTTGACCAAGCAAATTATTCCATTAAATGTTAGGAATATCCAGGTCCTTTTCATTGAGATTTTGACCTTTGCTGTTTGAAGGAGCTGCGTGATGAGCCGGTCTGAAACTGCCAGCGCCAAACAATGACACAAGCAAGTCCCAGCAAATGACAAACAACCGTTTCTAGCATTCTGGCATTCTGCAAAAATGAGAGCCACAAATTAAAATGGCAAATTGGTTTTTCAGTGAAACATTGAAAGACACAGCAGGTGTCCATTTAGAAAGCAGTCAATAAACACACAAAATGACCTCACCGTGTCCACTGGACCTGGCTGGAGGAGCCTGGAGTTTAAACTCCATCATCAAATCATTCATTCAACACGGTTCTCATGCCAGAGGCCTTTCATTTAACGAAGATGTTTTCAGAACTTCAGCAGTTGACCTTTTAAAAAATTGTGTGGTGGCAGAAACGCACTCAAACACCTTTTATTTAATCTTTTTTTTTTTTTTAAAGACCCTCTAACACCCAGATGCAGGCGACTAATTGCACACAATGACTCGGCTCATTCCAGCAAGACTGCTGCTGTCTGTGCAGCACTGAGAAGGTGTTAGAGGAGTGGATATAGATACACATGTGTATATATATACATATATATATTTATCTGGCCTGGCTTCCTGCCTCGCAGTGGCATCTCTGTTCATCAGTAAACAGGCTGTTTGTCATCTCCAAGTTCAAAACAGACGGGCTGTGAGCAAAACAAGGTCAGACGTCCATTTTCCTGAGTGGTGCAACTTTGCTATTTGTCCGTCTTCAAATACCATTTGACAATATTATTGTCAAATGGTATTTATTTACCATTTCTTTCCTGCCGTCAAGTCCTTGGAAGCTTGGCAGGCATCAAGCAGCCGTGTGAGGCAGGCGGACTCGGTGACTGGTGTAATTTACTCATGATGCAGTGCACTGGCTGTTGAAAGTCATTACAATAGAATTATGCAGATAACAGCATGGAAAGACAGTTAGAATGAACAAGATCTTTCTTCATTTTTATTTTTATTAATCCCCCTGTACGTTTGAGAGCCTGCAGCATTGAATTTGAATTAAAGATTTTTTTTTTTTTTTTAAATGTAGCGAATACATGAAGTGGATGCTTTTCTGTGGCAGAGCCAACAGGAAGCTCACAGAATGTCCGCAGAAGAAAATGAAATCCCTGTCCAGACAATAGCTCCCAGTGGGCGTCTTGGCGTCCAGAGATACTGCCGCTCTGCTGCAACAAAGAGAGGGAAGATGAGGAGGAGGAGGAGGAGGAGGAGGAGGAGGAGGAGGGAGGAGGGAGGTCCCCTGAGTTAAGGATGTTTTCCATTTTAGAGGGATGTGATTTCAGCCCAACTGCCTGAAACTTTCAGTCAAAATGACAGGGCTGTGTTTGTGTGAGTGCAGAAAATGTCTCTTTCTCTCTCTCTCTCTCTCTCTCTCTCTCTCTCTTTCACACACACACACACACACACACACACGAGCTGAGAAAAAGCCATTCAATCAATCTCTCCGCCTCGCGACTCCACCGCTCTCCGTCAGGTGTGTGAGAGTGTGTGTATGGTTCATGTGGTCCACTGATGGATTTATGATGAAAGCTGAACCTATGCTTCATCTCAGACCCTGGCCATCGATCGTTGCCCTGCACCCCCACTGGGAACCACTCCATCTAAAAATGGAAGTCGGGAGCTGGTCACCCCAAGACGGTGGCTGGGAGTGAGAATCACCCAGCGCCGCTGGAGACCTTTCCCTCAGAGGAAGGTGAAGCAGGAGAGTCTGGCGGAGTCACCGGGGTTTGAGGTTCGGGGCGACTTAGCTTCCGGCTCAGCTCGCTCACTTCAGTTCGAATTGTTAGTCTGAGTAACAGCACCGGATCTTTGCCGTGCAGGAGTGTGATGCATGCCGTCATGCAGTGTTTGGAGGGGGCATCAGACAAGGGCTGTGTCCCAATCCAGGCTCTGCATCCTTCCAAGGCTGCATTTTGAAAGGAGGTTGCGTCATAGCACCGCGTGAAGGCTCCTCCCAATTCCCAAAAGTCCAAAGGACGCTCAAAATGCACCCTACTGTTAGCCCATTCCAAGGCTGCACCCAGGATGCTTTGCGTGCTGCTGCAAAGCATCCTGGGATCCTGGGAAGTCGGCTGAAATTAGCGCCATCTACTGGCAAAGACACCACGTATAAATTTAAGTATTAAATTTCACATCAAATATTCAATTTTCAACGCAGGGTTTTTACTGATTTGAACATCCAACGCCATCGTTAGATGGAGAACCAATGGTTAGCTTGATGCTATGAAAACGTCACTTCCGGGGTTGGCCAGCAGGAGGGAACGGCGGTGACGCAACCAGGAAATACGACGAAGGCTAGACCGTCCCGTGTGGTTACCGGGGAGGCGGGGTTTGGTTGGTTCTTCTGGGCCGGGTCCTCGGAGGACGCTTCCTTCAGACGGAGGACGCTTCCTTCAGACAGAGGACGCTTCCTTCCAAGGATGCAGACCCTGGATTGAGACACAGCCAAGGTTTAGATAACATTCATAAATATACAAAAATTAAAAAAAAAAAAGAAATATATGTTTAAATGCATATACATGCACATACACACAGACGGGGACCAATACTCTCCCTGAAAAAGGCAAATTATTTTTACAACATGGATTAGAGTTACATAAGGTGAATTATCGACTGAGGTTGTTGAAACACTCCCACTGATGTAACAACACTGCAGTCTTTCACACTGCCAGTGTCCAGGCTTTAGAGCAGGCTTTAGTCCATCACAGTGGAAGCTCCTTCACTTGGTGCGTGAAGCTCTCGGTGCTTTACATTGACCAGGGCGCTCTGACTCATCTTGTGTCTGAAAAAAAATCCAAACAGCTGACAATCACTTCAGAAAACACATCAGATCCAAATGGATGAAAAAAAAAAAAAAAAAAAAGATGCCCCTGGTGTGAAAGCAATCACCTGATAGACACCAGGGGTGACACCAGGGGTGACACCAGGGGTGACATCAGGGGTGAAGTCATGCGGTGCAGCGCTGACCACTGCACCAGTGTACTGCAGCCTAGGACACAGCTTCGTCTTCTCCTGGACTCACGAAGTCCAAACCAGTGACTGAACCAGCTGACCGGCTCTTGATTCTGACCATTCTGATTGGATAAACATGTGTTCAGGACATTAATGCTTTCATTACTGTTGTGGACCTGGAAGTAAGCTCACGGAGATGAGAATTCATGTCATTAAATGACATGATTTTTTTTTATTTTTTTTTATGAATACTTATTTTTCACTTAATTCTCCATTTTTGCTCCAGTAAATTTCAGAAGGCACAGAAGGACCTGAAGGCCTCCTCACTGCTAGACTCTATGATTAAAAAGCCTTCCTGGTTTGCTTTTTGAACCATATGGAATTATTCTATCATGTCATATACTGCATTCATGCAGTCAAGTTAAAAAAAAAAAAAAAAAAAAGATGAGATATTTGGCTCCAATTTGGAATTAAGGTATTTTTTTCCCCCCTAATTTGCATGTTTATTTTCTACGCTGATTATATTGCATTTTCTTCAAGCAGCGCCGTCGGCTGGGTTTTGGCTGAAAATGTTGGGCCATACTAGACACGTGGTGTTTGGCTGCGTGCTGTTGTGTAAACTCCTAAGGATTCCTTTCTAAGTTTTAATTAGTCTCTTCATTTCCAGAGATTTCCTTCCAGCCACCATATGGGCGCTGGAATTTAATTTAGACGACCGGCGACCATATACAGCCTCTCGTATGGCTGCGTTCACTGCTGCGATGAAAAAAAAAAAAAAAAAAAAAAATCAGCTCAAAGCTGTTTTTCTAATCACTGAATGCAATTTAGCTCCACCATCATTTAGCGCACGAGTATTTAAAATTCAAATGAGTTCAAAAAGAAGAAGAAGAAAAAAAAAAAAAACATTAATGGAAAAATAATGGAAAAAATTATATACGGCGTTTTAACCAACAAACATTCAATTTTAAAATTCTTCTACTTGCACATTCAGTTGTATGAAATCACGCAGCGCCTGGTGTTGCCATCCAGTATTTACATCACATACAAGTTCAAATAATGATCAAGACATTGTTGGTATGAAGTTGAGCCTTGAAATAAACATCAAATGCATTTTTAACAGCCGCTCGCGCCTCTTGTGAAGCATTCTAAACGCCGAGATATACCCACAGCACGTCAATGTCGAGTATTGACCGCCTGCCAGGCTAAGCCATGCCAGGAGGATGTTTTGGAATAAATGCCACTATATCTCCATGAGTTGGCACTCACTCTGCATTTGGAATGAGAAAAAAATTCTGATAAATGGAGAGCAGAACATCAAATCAAAGCCTGAGCCAAGTTTTTGCTGCTGGCACCTCCAGCGCTTCAAGACACGTTTCATCATATTTTCTGAACACTGCGAGGCAGTAATGGTACACGCAGTCTGCTTTCTCCTGCATTATGTTGACTGTGATAAGCTAATTGAGTTTCTGAAAAATATTGTCTTTTTTTTTTTTTTTTTTTTTTTTACTCCATGATGAAAACAAGCTCGCAGAGAGCATTTGGCTAAAACGATGGCAACCTTCTGGCCGCCATTGTAACGCAACGCTGTGGAGAATCCCTCCTGAAATGATCATTTCAAATGGGTTCACGGTTGCACCGTGAGCCGCTATTTCACGCCAGGTTACGATTCGGAGAGCACCAGTGGATCAGAGACAACCTGGCTTCTGCGTTTCAGCAGGCAGAGACAGATTCCAAAGAGGCAGACTGGGCCAGAGAGTCCAAAGCCTCGCTGGCAGGTTCTGCAGTCAAAGACAAGCAGAGGTCAAACACACAGGAGCAGTTTGAACAGGTGTGACCAAAAACCCAGAACAAACGGCTTCTTAACCCGGTCAGAACCGTCCACAGACCAGAACCCACGATCCAAGCAGGGCTGCCAACGGCCGACGAGAATCAGGTGGGTCAAAAAAATGGTGGGAAAAAAAAAAATCACAGACAGGAAGTTGCCCAAATAAGGAGGTGGTTGAAGTCACATGGTGACAAAAACAAAAGACAGTGACGCTCTATGACAGGTAGGGGGAGACAAACACACCCTGACATTTCTCGCCTCCAAAAAGAATTTTCCCTGGGCAAAAACAAACAAACAAACAAACAAACAAACACAGTCTGGGAGTGAGTCATGAGTTCCCTTCAACTACCAACTCCTGGCCCAGATGTCATCACTCGTGTCATGAAGTCGTTTGGGATGATGAAGCAGGGCGAGAGTGACACTCACTACAGAACTAGCTGGATTGTCAAACAAAGCGTTGACGCTACATGGGATTTATATTTACATAAAGAGTGTTGACAGTGAAATACCTTAAAAAAACAACAACACAATCTTCAAACAGGGAGAATGAGCCTCTGCTATTAAATTTTTAACAGTGTGACGGCTGAATCGTGTATTTGCATCGTCTCCGCCCAATATTTAGCACCTTCTGTCAGGAATCTGTCAAACTGAATCTACATATTCATGAGGCCAAAATGGCTAAACAGATTTTTTTTTGATTTTTTTTTTTTTTAGCCATGTGACGGTTGCAACCGTCATTGCACCCCCTCAATAAATCCCCTGTACGTCACGTCCACTGACGGGTCAATGCCAGTCTTTCCATGACACTTTAGCGATATTCCTCTATAGCAGGGGTGTCAAACATACGGCCCGCGGGCCGGATCAGGCCCGCAAACTGTTTTTTCCGGCCTCCAAGCTGCTTTTGCAACATATAAAAACTGCAATTTTTCAATGAAAGAAAGTGCTGTTCTAAATGTGTCCACTTGGTGTCGCAATATCGTTTCTGCTTGGCAAACAAACTCAATACTGGGGCTGAGCAAACCGGCACAAGTACAGCCACTCACGTCTCCTATTGGCTGCCCTCATTACCCCAGAACGTCTCCTATTGGCTGCTCTCAACTGTAGCGACTTTTCCTGGTGTTATTACGTTGCCATCAAGTGAAAATTGTCAATTATGAAAATTAGACGATGAGGTCATTTGGCGACTTCTAGCGACTTTCAGGACAGCCAATAGTGACTTTGCTTACTGAGGAGTTGGCAACACTGATGCAGAGTGCAGAGTCCTCAAAGAACACGGACAAAGTAAACCAAAGAAAACAACTGGAAGTTGTCGTTATTTTTACGTTATTATCACCATGCCATGAGTTTACCGGTCCGGCCCGCTGGGGAAGAGATTTTCCTCTACGTGGCCCCTGAACCAAAATGACTTTGACAGCCCTGCTCCAGATGGATGCGTCTGGAAAACCACCTGATGAGAGCGTCGAAACCTTCCAGCCATATTGGAGAGGTTTTTTCCAAGTGGAGCTGCTTCCCATCACCAGTTTTTATGGCCATATTTTAGGTCTTGCACAGTCCTAGCGGTCTCAGCCACTGTCCTGGAGGAACTAGGGGGAGCTGTTGCCAAGCTTCCAGAGCTCCGCTGCTCCGCTGCTCCTCTCTTTACTGCCACTGTTCCTGCCAGCCGTGGGTCTCCAGCCACTGAGTCGTGTCCTTCCCCTGACGGTAATCATAGGTCTGCGCCAATGAATATGAATTCCCTCCTATGACATCCTGAGACTGCACTCTTGTTTTATGTGATTTTCTATTCCCTGCAAGGGGGGGGGGGGTGAAGCTCAGGTGCTAAATAGCGCGATGTGCTCACATGCTCACACGGTGAAGAGTGAATGATGGAGCAGCTTGTTTAACAGTAGACGGTAAATCCAAGTTATTAAGTGGGCTTTATTGACCGGCCAGACGTCATAATTCCCACCCACATCATTATCAGACTGCTAGGACCTGAGCTCGGAAATTAATTTCAGACAGTTCAGAAATTAAAATGATTATTGTCCTGATTTACTTCACCGAAACTTGAAAATATATATTGAATCAAAGAGGCAAAATAAATAAATAAATAAATGAATAAATGAAACATTGTGCAGGTCTGAGGCGTCTTGTGTGGAACTTGCATTTTCTCCCTGTGACTGTGTGGATTTCTTTCAGGGTGCTCTTGCTTCCTCCAACTGCTAAAAGACTGCAAGCTGACAACTGGCCCCTGCGATGACGACTTTGTCCAAGGTGCAAGCCTGCCTTCATCCAACACAGTTTGGAATGGGCTGCAGGATCCCAGCGACTCTGAGCACAGGAGGAGAAATGAGTCGAGTTTCCAATTACACAGTTTTTCCCCAAAATAAAAGCAATATTTCTAAATTTTCAACAAAAGTACTATTGTGGTTTGCAGGTGTTTCCATTGAATGGTGTGAAGCACAGAAATCGTCATTCCGGTCAAATCTCGCGCGACGGGATTTTGTGAGAATTACAGTTTGTGGGCCATGGAAACCCAGCTTGGTGAAAGACGAAGGATGGACGGATGAGCGACAATTAAAAACAGCCCGAGGCTCAGCCAACGCACAACTAAATTCAGAACAGGTGAGAATTCTCCCGCTGTGAGATTGTAGGAGCCAGGAACGACCACCTGGCGGCGCTTTACCTGGGCCGCCCTGGTGTTGGACTGTGTATCTGTGCCGTGGCTGGCGGCCGTTTGCTGCGCTTGACAGCACAGCGGAAACAAACGGCGCCGGGATTCTAGCGGAGAGACGTTCCGACAAAGGTTCGTCTCCGACGATGCAGGGGAGCTGAAAGCCGAGGCGAGCGGCAGGCAAACACCCCCAGGTTCCCCAGGTTCCCCAGGTTCCCCCAGCTCCAGACTCTAGCTGGAGGCAACGGCACCGCTGAGGGGAAGTGGAGAGCTTTATTGATTTGGACATTCCTTAAAGGTTACATTGTGTCACTTCTGCCCTCCCTGCAGACAAACAGAGGAGGAGACACAGAGACTTCTGGGAGAATAGCAAGGGCGGTGTGTGTGTGTGTGTGTGTGTGTGTGTGTGTGTGTGTGTGTGTGTGTGTGTGGAAAGCATAAAAAAAGCACTGCAGTTTGGAAGTATCTTTTTAATTTCATGCACGGCAGCTCTCACGCATGTTTCCCTCCCTTTTCTCATTCCTTCCTTCCACTTCTTCTAAATGCCCCCCCCCCCTACCCCCAACACACACACACACACACACACACACACACACGGAGCCCCAGCGCTCCTCTCTCATCTCTCCGGGCTTTGCATTCAAATGACGCAGCATCCTGAGCCGTCCGGATGGGACGGAGGTGCGGAAACTATTTTCATTTTCAACCTCTTTTCTCGGCGGCAGGAACAAGAAGCTTCGCTCCGATGCGAAGCAAGATTCCTCCTCCTGCTGCCGTGCTGATGCAGCTGAAGATGTGCCGAGAGACGCCAGCGAGATGACTCCAGGCCACCGTCGGTGCCCCGGTGTAATTGTCTGCGTGCGCGCGTGTTTCAGAGTAACTTCACGTCCCTGACCTTCCGTCGGTTGTTTCAAGGTGGAGGCTAAAAAAAAAAAATTGAAGCCAGATTTGTTTGACCTTTTCTTACATTTTGTGAAGGTGAAGAAGAAAATATCCTGATAGACTGCGTTTCCATGACGCCTAGAACTGCGCAACACCTAAATATGGACATAAAAACTGGTGATGGAAAAACAGCTCGACCTCTCAAATATGGCTGGAAGGTTTTCACACGGATCCATAAAGAGGAATATCGCAGTAGGGCCGTGTTACGATTGGACGGAGGAGGAGACGGAATATGTTTTACAAATATTCAAAGAGAAAACATAACAAGCATTCTGGTCGGCAAACAAACGTAAAGAAACAAAAGCAAACGGAATCATCGTAACGCCTCGGGGGGACGAGATTTTAGCAGAATTACGGTTCGTGATCTTCACACCATCGATGGAAGCAGCTGCAAATCACAACTGTACTTTTTAATTTCAGAAATATTGCTTTTATTTTGCGAGCTGGAAACGCAGCTAGTGAATGTAAAGGGCAGCAGCAGCAGCAGCAGCAGCAGCAGCAGCAGCAGCAGCAGCAGCAGCACTGTTAAACACAGCCAAAGCTCACAAAAGCAATAACATGTTGACCTCTTTTGTGTGAAGACACAACCCAGTTGTAATAAAAGCGGTGCTGTTGTTGGTCCGCGCTCACCTCTTTATCACAGCGGCTACTGCTCACCACTCACAGCATCCCGCTCCCGGCTTCCCGTGCAGCAGCTCGACCTCCTGCCTGTCAACATGGTGAGAAAGCTGACCGGTGATGGAATCCAGCAAGAATCAATCCGTCAACTTCTATCTGCGCAGCGTTGAATCAAATCCAAATGGCTTCGCACGTTCAGAGGAAAACCAATTGAAAAAATTTTTAAAAAACCCTCGCTGAAACCTTGTCGAAGGTTCAGTGTGCCATATTTGGAGATTCCGAAGAGGAAACAGTGACATCAAGTGGTTGCATTTTGGATTGCAGCATCTTTCACGCTCCCTCCCTCTCCCGAGCTTGCCAGTGAACTACGGTGGCCTGTGCACCCAAACCTGGGTAACCTCATCCACTTTCTTCTTCGTTGGTTTATTTGAAACCCGAGAGGTCACCATAAATTCAAATATATGTATACATAAATATATATATGTATATATATATATATATATATATATATATATATATATATATATATATACATAAATATATATATATATATATATATATATAGATACATATGTATATATGGAAACCATTCTATTGGTAGGAAAATGATTTTAATTTTGCCGTGATGATACAATATTATGAAAGTATTCTCATATTTTAAGCTATCACCAATACAACGATCCTAAATCAAGCCAAATGTCAGAGACCTTTTCAGACCGACTTTGCTACTCTGATGACTCCACAGCAGGCTAAAGTTTCCACGGCCTCGTCTTGCCTGCATGTCATAAACCTCCCACATGTGCCTGTCATTCAAAAACACCCCCACCTCCGTCTTCAAGTCCGCCTGTCAAATTTCCATTTGAATGTCACTCTGTCGCTGCTGGGGTTAAACGCTTTACCAGCTCCAAGATAAATAGAAAATCTACTTGTCACATAAATCCACATCCAGCACGATGTTCCCTTTCTTTATCTCTGTCCCACTGCCACCCAAGGGATGGTGGGAGCTTGATGGCAGATAAAGCGCTGCGCTCTGAACGCCAGTAATCCCGCCGCGCATCTCGCTTCCCTCCAGCGGCTGCCGCACGCCCTGCAGGTCAATCTCCAGCCACTTTGCACGCGCTTCCCTCGTTTTGTTCCCCTGCGCTGGTTGACGCCGCCGCCGCCGCCGCCGCCGCCGCCGCCGCTTTTGGGAGAAACGCGGCTGGAGCGCCGCCAGGGCTGAAACATTATGGAAATGAATCTAATTGAGATTTTTTTTTTCTCCTCAATATTGCGATTGCGATTAAATTTGCGATTCTTTCTCTCACGTGTTTTTCCACAAACAAACAAAAAAAAATTGTATGTATTATAATTAACATATCAGATTTATTATACACAAATTGTTATTTTTTTTTATAGGCTAGGCTAATGTTAAGCTAAATGAAGCATGAATTAACATGAAAGAGCCTTTATTGATCTACTGGTGTTTTGGTTTTTTGCAAGACATTTTAATCGGGCTCAGAATGATTTTGTTTAGGTCCACACAAAGCACAAAACAGCGACGGCTTCATTCAACCGATGCTAACACGCTAGCGGCGTTAAAACCGCTATCAGGTGCGAACGCAGGAGGCAGCGGTTCACTGCCAGCGAACACAACTCCCACTGTTTTGGTCCTTGGTGCTTCGGTAGTTTGTTTTAAATCTCTCCCGGCGCTGTTTTTGCTAAACTACGGCCACCAGGTAGTGTCAACCAGGAAGAGCTTCTTTTCCGTCCGTCCAGCGACTCCTCCCACTACCTCCTCCTCCTCCTGCTGCTGCTGGCGGTAAATAGCCAAAGACAAAGTAATGAGCTGAGTGAGGGCTCCATGGTGAAGGTATGGAAGGGATGTCCAGGTCTTTGACTGAAGCTCTGGATGCTGCTGGCTGGGCTGCCCTGCATCTTCATCACTGTGATAATCACTCCAGAAACACTCCTCTCCTCCTCTCCTTCCTCTCCTCCTCTCCTTCCTCTGTTCCTCTCCTCCTCCTCCTCTCCTCCTCCTCCCTCCTCCTCCTCCTCTCCTCCTCCTCCTCTCTCTCCTCCTCCTCCTCTCTCCTCCTCTCCTCCTCCTCTCCTCCTCTCCTCCCTCTCCTCCTCTCCTCTCTTCCTCCTCTCCTCCTCCTCTCCTCCTCTTCCTCCTCTTCCTCTCCTCCTCTCTCCTTCCTCTCTCTCCTCTCCTTCCTCTCCTCCTCTCCTCCTCTCCTTCCTCTCCTTCCTCCTTCCTCCTCCTCTCTTCCTCCTCTCTCTCCTCCTCTCCTCTCCCTCTCCTTCCTTCCTCTCTCCTCTCTCCCTCCTCTCCTTCCTCTCCTCCTCTCTTCCTCCCTCCCTCCCTCCTCTCTCCTTCCTCCCTTCCCTCCTCCTCCTCCTCCTCTCCTCTCCT
>CM020509.1:1137500-1172500 GCA_009823395.1 Thamnaconus septentrionalis | reverse complement strand
TGAAGGGGAGGACAGGAGGGATGAGGAGCGGTGGCAAAGTTGAAATGAGGAGCGAAAGCCAAGAGAAAGAGCTGCAGAGTGGGAACGTTCTTCAATAGCAGAGGAGGAGAGGAGGAGAGGAGGAGAGGGAGAGAGGAGGAGAGGAGAGGAAGAGGAGAGAGAGGAGAGGAGAGGAAGAGAGGGAGAGGAGAGGAAGAGAGGAGAGAGGAGAGAGAGGAGAGAGGAGGAGAGGAGAGAGGAGGAGGAGAGGGAGAGGAGAGGAAGAGAGGGAGAGGAAGAGAGGAAGAGAGAGGAAGAGAGGGAGAGAGAGAGAGAGGGAGAGGAGAGGAAGCGAGGAGAGGAAGAGAGGGAGAGAGGAGAGGAGAGGAGAGGGAGAGGAGAGAGAGAGGAAGAGAGAGAGAGAGGAGGAGAGGAGAGAGAGAGGAGAGGAGAGGGGAGAGGAGAGAGAGAGGAGAGAGAGGAAGAGAGGAGAGAGAGAGAGAGAGAGGAGAGGAGAGGAGAGGAGGAGAGAGGAGAGAGAGGGAGAGAGGAGAGGAGAGGAGAGGAAGAGAGAGGAAGAGAGAGGAAGAGAGGGAGAGAGGGAGAGAGGAGAGGAGAGGAAGAGAGGGAGAGAGGAAGAGCAGCCAGGCTGCTTCTCTCCTGGCTTTGCTCCTGGACCACAGTCACCAGTCACCAGGTCCAGAGCTGCACCTGCCGGGTGTCTGCACTCCAGGTAAGACTGGGTGGAGGAGGGGTGTGTGTGTGGGGGGGTCAGGTGAAGAGGCAGCTCCAGGTTGCACATTTTGTACTTTTACTGTGTTTGACTGCAGAAATGAAAGATGAAGAACTCAGCAGCCGCTGCTGGCATTGTTTGAAATACAAGAGCAGACTGCAGCTTCTCATGAGCATCTGTGTGTGTGTGTGTGTGTGTGTGTGTGTGTGTGTATAAATGAAATGTACTTACTGTTCACATGAAAATTATTCTTATTATTCTTATTATGATTATTATTCTTATTATTATTCTAAATATTAATTTTATCATTATTATTACAAAAACGACATCCCATAATTTACTTTGAATATTCAAAAGATTCAATGATTTGATTTGAATACTTTATTTTGATCATGTAAATTTTAACAAAAAAAAAACAGCGAAAAGAAAAAAAAAAGGAAACAATTAAAACAAACAAACAAAAATCTAACAAAACAGAAGCTGCATTTAAGATTACAAGAACGAAAAGGAGAAAGAAGAAGTACAAACTTCAATGAAATCACAAGATTTCTCCAGCTGTGTTTCCAGGACAGCGTTTGGCAAAATAAAAGCCGTATCTGTAACGATTTCCACAAAGCACCACTGTGATTTGCAGGTGAATTAAAAGAAGAAAGAGGAAGTGAAATAATTCAATAGCCGCTATCAATTGTTCAGTTGTCTGCCTCACATTAGAATATTAATATCAAATGGATTCTTTCAAGAACTCCAATCTTAAGGTTCTAATCTAACTGGAAATGATTTGCTTCATAGGGAACTTTACTGTTCTGAAGAATATCAATGGAATATTCAAATGTATCTCACTGCTTGCCCCCACCGATTGTTATTGAATCTCATTTATTTGTATCAGCCTTCTTCTTCTGATCTCAGGTGGAGTTGCAGTCCCATGTGAGGAACAAAACCTTGAATCCAACTCATCCTCAGCAGAGACCTGATGGAGTCGATAGAAGAGGCTGCAGAACTTACTCCACCGTCCTGGCTCCTGGCTCCTGGCTCCTGGCTCCTGGCTCCTGGTCTCCTGGCTCCTGGTCTCCTGGCTCCTGGCTCCTGGCTCCTGGCCTGGCTCCTGGCTCCTGGCCCTGGCTCCTGGTCTCCTGGCTCCTGGTCTCCTGGCTCCTGGCTCCTAGCTCCAAACAAGGCTACCAGTCAGCCACCAGCTCCCACATGAAGGAGACAACAGCAGAGCTGCTGGTGCTTCCAACATCCTGTCAGATCTCAACACACACGCTGCTGGTTCTGAATCTCCGTGGATAAATGCACCGGGGACCCCACTAGCCTGAACTGTGCTAACTAGAGAAGGTGTTTGATTGACTGAGTGTTTCCATCCAACAGTGTGTTCAGTGCTTACCGGCTGCGGCATCATTAGAGGAGGCTCAGTGGGAGAGCACGAGGTCAGAGAGCAGGACCATTGCAGAATAAAGCACTTAAGTCGTCCCTGACTCGCTCTCAACAGGCCCTGGTAGGCAAACAAGCTTTTTAAAGACATCTCCAGACAGGCTGCACTTCCCTCTGTCTCTTCGCTCTGCCACAACATCGCTGTCGCTGCTGTGATGCACCACACCGTCCAATGAGACGCCAGGTTGCATTGCAGTGTGGGCTAAGGTAGCCATTCTTTGTCGTTATTATACTGGAGCTGTGTTTTCAAATTGGGATTGTTGGAAGGAAGCATAAACACACTGAAGCAGAGTTGCAGAGGTACAAAAAAAAAAAAAAAGGATATTTATTTTGACGTGACGATCGCCTCAAAAAAACAGAGTGTTTGCAACATGGCAAGCCAGATGGAATGATCAGGAAAAACAGTGGAAAAAACAGTGCATTTTACACATCCATCTGTTTCTAGAATAGCAAAGAAAACAAAAAAAAGGGAAGAAAAGTGAAGAAAAAATATAAAAAGAAAGCAAACTTAGAAGTTGGGTTGGACAAATCTTCTGCCTTTCCATCCCAGTGATTCAAAGTTTATCCATCCGATTCTTTTTTTTTTAAGGCAAGGTTACAAAAACATACCGAATACAGCCTGAGGATCCAGGACATGGTTGTGGGACTGACAGAAAACACTTTCAACTGGTGGTTGGTGAGATGGGTGAAAGAATTCAAAGTGAGGGTTGGAGAGAGATTAAAAAAAGTCACCTTACAAATAACACTCATTTCAAACAGCCAACGATAGCCAGTCATCGTCTCTCACTAATAATGCTGTCAAGCTTCCACACTGATAGGTTCCAAAAAAAAAAAAATGTCATCATCATTTTCCCATAATAGCCTTTTTAAATACAGTGTATTCAAGCTGAGCAGATGAACCAAGACTTCCACACGGTGAAATTATGATGTGACCCAATATAACCTTCAATGTAGCCACATAATGGACACATCATGCATGAGAATACAGGGCCGAGTCGTGTCATTCACGTCACTGCACCAAACAATCTGCCGCTCTGCACAGTGGAGCCGGCACTCAGTCAGTGTTGCTCAGGTTCCGATGAAGGAAAGCAGCCTCCTGCACCCAAGTGCATGTTGCACATTCACGCTGAACGCCGCATGCATTTCATAACTGAATACATCCATTCATTTCTCCCACAGATCCATCACTCATCCAAATAGACAACTATATCATTCAGACGTTGGCAATTTTAAAAATCAATACGACGGACCCGCCGACGTGTCCCCCCTTCTGAACGACACACGTCTTGGTTGGTTTGTATTAGCGAATCAAACTGGCGCGGCACAGTGAAGCCCAATGCGGAGCAGAGTGTGGATGCAAATGAAAGAGGTCTCAAAATAGTGAAGTATTTCTCCAAAGGAAAAAACAAAAAAATGGGAACATTTTGTCACTTAAAAAGAAAATACAAATTAGCAATTCATACCCTGGGGCTTATCATTTGCACTTTTAAACAGCTCCATTTGTTTGCTTGGTTTTCTAATTAAGTGAATTATTTATTCTAATTAATGCAGTAGAGCAAATCTATTATACTGTCCAATTTAGAAGCAGAGATGGCAAATTTTTCATCGTTAGACCATCTATTCTGGGTCCAAAGCCTGAGATATGGCTGCAAAAATAGCCTGCTATCATGAAGTGGGTAAAGTACACGAACTTCAGCCCGAGTCCTCCTTTGTCAATTCACCTAGATTAATTTGATTGGACGCGCAAAAGAGAATTAATGACCATTTATTTTGGATGTTTCCCAATCGTCTTTTTTGCAGGAACAAAGCGTGTCCATAATCTGTAGAAGATGAAGAAGGGACGTTTGGTGGCGTCCCAGTAGCTGCGTTTCCATCAACCCCTAGAACTGTGCAACACCTAAATATGGCCATAACAACTGGTGATGGAAACAGCAAAACTTGGAAAAACCTCTCACATATGGCTAGAAGGTTTTGACGCTCTCATGAGGTGGTTTTTCAGACACATCCATATCAAGGAATATCGCAAAAGTGTCATGGAAACACTTTTTTTTATTGCCATTTTCATGACAGGGCAATTAGGGTGTATATCTTCTCAAGATAGAAGCAGCAGCTCTTTCTTCTTCCTCTTCTTCTTTTTGTTCACCTTGTTAACTTGTGAGGCTTTGCCAACAAGCTCATGAAGCCAGATTATTGTTTCATCATTTGACTTGATTTGGGCGTGAGGGCAGCAGGAGTGAGCAGTGAGGCCCTCTCTTCTGACTATGTATCATGAATGTTTTCTTGCTTGTGATAATGCAGGTGTCCAACTCAAGGCCTCCATGCCACTTCATGCTGGAGAGCTTGGATGTCCCATCGTGATCTGAACATCCAGGATGCAACCTGAAGCCTTCACAGACCCCAGAGAATCACATACAGTCCAACAGTGTAGGAATGACAGCGCTGGTGTCAGTCTTTGTGTAGCACTTACTTAGTTCTGGTCCGAAGGTTCAACCATACGAGAACTTGTGTCTCTTGGCCCCTCCTGACACTCTGTAGTGAACACAATCCCAGTTAGTCCCATAAACTCACATTACACACCGTCTGCTAGTGACAAAGCCCAACATGCAGGACTGATCAGGCTAATGGGAAGGCACCATATGGGCCTCCATACTGAACACATCCATCGTGTGTGTGTGTGTGTGTGTGTGTGTGTTTAACGTCTCGTATTTGGTTTTGTTCTCTGTGCATTGACATTTTCACTCAGCAAACATCCTTTAAACTTTCTACACTCCTATCAACCACACAAATGAAAAGCTATATGTGTGTGCGTCTGTGTGTGTGTGTGTGCGTGCGTCTGTGTGTGTGTGTCTTTCTGTGGACCCCCGAGGGCCAGCTTGGGTTTGAAGGGAAGCCGCTTCAGACCTTTCGGGAGAAAAGCTAATGTGGGAGATATTCTGATTCTGTTCAGCCTGAAGTTCCAAAGACAGACAGACAGACAGCTGACAACTGAATCATCTCAGGCTTAAGGCTTAATACCGAGGTCTAATAGTTGCTGTAAACATCCATCATGGCAGTTGTTCAACACTCTGCGAGCTGAAGGAGCGGCGTGCTACAGGCGATGGTGGTTTGATGTGGGAAAGCAGCAGTTCAAAGGTAAGGAGACGCCATCGATTCTCCTCGCAGCCACACAGAGCCAGAGATATAGATAGACAGACAAAGAGTGATGCTCATCTGTGCTTTCTGGTATATCATCCACTCCACAAGAAGTGGGAGTTGGGAGCGGAAAGACACAGAGGGACAGAAAAAGGGAGATTTGGTGGAACAAAAAATAATGAATACGATTCTGAACAGATCGTATGACTTTTATTTGAATTTGATTTGACCAGAATTACATCTTATGCGCTTCACACCATTCAATGGAAACGCCTGCAAATCGCAATTGTGCTTTGTCAAAATTTTAGACATATCGCAGCAAATTCACTGAACCACTGGCTGCTGCAATTCCACGAAAAACGAATATCCAAGAAGCCCATGGATGAGGGATTGGATGATGTATCGCTCTTTCTCCAGAAGCCTCGCTCCTCCAAGTGATCACGCTCACACATAGTTTTCCTGACTATTCTATTAAAGCAACTCTAGGTAACTTTTCGACCATAAAAATATGAGTGCAAACTCAGTAAAGCGGCAGATAAACGATTAATAGGATCAATGGCGCCGCTGCACGACCCGACACGCCGGACGAACCACTATATGGCAGCGTCACGCGTTTAGAGGCGGTCTTACAGACTACTATCACAAATACGTACGATTGTAAAATGACGGAATGGAACTCAATAAGTAACCTCGATGAAAGACGACGTAATGAAAGCGTTGAACGCTTGCTACGACGTAGCAAACTCGGAGCAAGCTCAGGTTAGCTAGAGCTGCTTGAATTGGGCAAAATTCACAGTCTTACCAAATCAGCTGCAACATCCAACGTACCTTTGAATTTGCTGCTGCAAGCTGGTAATATTTGATATCAGGGTATTTTAATATTTCATCCAAGCTGTCAGGACCAGGATCCTGGACAAAGGCCACTGCAGTGATGTTCCACTGTTGGATCTGCTGTATGTAAGCACGACAATTAAACACCATGACTGTATGACAAGTGTTGATTGATGTCATTCTGTGGCAGCTTGAATGGAATTCCTGACAGGGTTTTCTCTCATCTCATGCGACTTGCAAACCCATCTGGAACAATCCTGCAAAATGAAGAAGTCTTCAGTTTCTCCCAGGGGGTTGAAAATAGTGGAACACGCTGAAAGCACGGCGTGGAAAATGAGAACTCCAGGCCATTCCAAGACCTCGTGACACAGTTTGGAGTCAGTCGCAGTGGCTGTTGAGAAAACCCAAGGCAACGTTCAGTTAGTGTGTGTGTGTGTGTGTGTGTGTGTACATGCTGCATAGGTATAAAACATAATGGATGATGACCTTATAACACATTATATCCGACACCTTTAATCATTGATAAGCTGCCATCAATGATGATGAACATTTAATTTGTTTTCTAAAGCATTATGATATGGATTTAATATGGAGCATTTTAATTGGCTTTTGGGCATCTAGTCTAATTCCAATTGTAATATTAGGCTGCATGTCAGCCCAGCCACAGGTGTGGAGGTAACTGTGTGACTGTGGCAGTTCAAAGGTCAACATCTGAAGTGTCAGGCTAGACTAGAGGAGCGCATTCCACTGTTAACATTGCTGCACAAAAACCTGAAGAACTGTGAACATCCTGTGTTGTTGGATTGGAACAGCAGACGGTAGTTTTTTGGGGACACAATGGGACGTTTCCTACAGGAGGAGAAGTCAATCCTTCCAGCTGGTTCCTTCAGTGGCGCCACCGCCGGTTGATTCATATGTTTGCTTGCGCATTGTTGTTGTTTTTTTTTGTTTTTTTGCTTGCTGGGGAATTGGCACATGAGAATTCGCCATGAATTCATTGAGGAAAAGAATCAGTTGCTCCAGTGCAACAAAGGGGCGTCACTCCATGGCTATTTTAGCCAAAGTTCAACCAGTTGGTTTTTTGCTGCGCGCTGAACCAGCCGGTCTGTCACTGACTGTGTGCTGACTGTATTCCAATGTGTTTCTGACAGGAGATACAGACGGTTGAAGCTCTCCGCTTTTTTCCCCGTCTTTTGAAGCTTCATTCCGAGTCTGTGTTGCACCACAAGTGGGACGGCTCAACATGTCCATTTTCCCATTTTACCATCTGCTTACCAAGATAGTTGGCAGTGATCAGTGAAAGTAGTGGAAAAAACAGGTGTACGCGTCAACATGACAGACTCCTCAGTGGATTTCCATGGACAAACCATCTTGAGCCTTCAACATTAAGCTCCTGCTGTTTTGGAGAAAAGAAACTTAGTGAGTACTGCAGTCAGGAAAATCACCTTTCAAACATCCACCGCTCAGTATTGCTTTCTGAGAAGGTCTGTTGCATGATGCATTATAGAGATATTTCTAATGACTTTTAATAGCAAGCGCCATAAATGTTCTTAATCACAGATGCCAACTTCTAACAAGGTTGATACACGATTAGCGGCGGTAGTTCGCAATAGTTGCGTTTCCATGACCTAAGGAGTTGCGCAAAGCCTCGCCAAATCTAAATATGGCGATAAAAAAAAAAAAATAAAACTGGTGATGGAAACAGCTCAACTTGGAAAAACCTCTCCAAGATGGCTGAAAGGTTTTGAGGCTCTCACGAGGTGGTTTTTCCACACGTATCCACATAGAGGAATATCGCTAAAGTGTCATGGAAAGACTTTTTTAGTAATCAAAGAGAAAAATATAACAACCATTGCAGACAGCAAACAACGTCACTAAGTCCCGCTATTAATCGTAATCGGCATTCGGCGGCAGCGGCAAAGGCTCACGAGCCGCACCGAACCGAGTCAAACAACCCGGCGAGGGACCCGGGTCCAACTCGGCTCCGATCGGCTCGCGGTGGAATCGGGAGACCGGCGACGACGTCACATCCTTTACCCGCCCGCGCGGGCGACTACGTGCGCTAGAGTCATACAATCGCGCCAGGAGTCGCGGCGTATATCACGTATCTCGCGGCTCGCGCGCACAATAGACCGGACGCCGAAGCCATGGCTGCAGGGCGCGCGCCGCTTCAAGTCCGGCGTGAACGACACCGTCGGAGCGACGCTGCAGTCAAAAGGGTCCGACAAACGACGGACACTACCGGCCACCGCCGGACTCGCTTCCACGCTGCTCTCCGTTGTTTACTTCCCTCAATTCCGTCGCACGTCGTCATCTACGCGGTCTCAGCGCGATGACGTCAGCAGACACGCAGCGGCGAAAGCGGACGGGGTGCCGCGTGGGAAATGGGCGAAAGATTCTCCTCTCTTTTAAAATTGAAAAATTAAAAATGTAAAATAAAAAAAAATAAACTTACCTTTCACTTACCTGTTTCCACTTACCTTTTTGCTGCTTCCTGTTGATCTCAATTGAAGGAAATTCCAAATGCTCGGAAGATTGAAATGCTCGGAAATTCGACCAACGCAGCAACGCAACGCAACGCAACGCAAGTTTTAGGTTTTGGTTTTGGGTTTGTTTTGAGTTTTGGTTTTTGGTTTTTGGTTTTTGTTGGGTTTGTTTTAGACACACGCACGCACACACACACACCCAAGTGTTTGTACCTCTGGCTGGATTCGATCCTGTGACCTCCGTGTTGGGAGTCGGCGGTGCTCCCCACAAGACCGTCTTCAGCGCTGACGGTCAAGGAACTTTAGAAGCCTCAGTGCTTCACCCGACACACAACGCACACTAACAGACCAACACTGGCAAACATCAAGTAGCTACACAAAGTAGCTACCTCAGAAGTTATGAATAATAGAACATCAGATCACCATCAAATAAACACGATCGAATTATATAGTCAATATGACATAAAGGTCACTTTATGATATAAAGAAACAACACACTATGGTATGTTTTTTTGTTTGTTTTCTGGATTCTCAGACATGTTGATAAATGACATGAAGGCATCAGAGAACAGCTAAATAATTTTACCACCAGTCAGTCACCAGATAGCTCAGTTGCTAAGACACCTGACTCTGAACTCCAAGGTTGATGGATCAAGTCCCACCATGGACAGAGATCCATTTTGAAGTCCAATGGCCCAAGAACAAAGGGTAAATGTGCCAATGGATGGCCTTCAATAGTCTGCAGATAGCTCAGGGCATAAGAGTGCTGACTTATATTTCCTGAGGTTGGAGGTTCGAGTCCAACTAGAGGCAGTGTTGCTTTTTAAAGTCCAATGGATCAACACTCCACTGGAAGTGACCCACACTTTTCACATAGCTCTGCAGAAAAAAAATATCTGCTCGCAGCCTGTTGGTGGGAAGGGGCGTGGTCGAGTTTCAACAAACTCTACATGGAACTGTCAACCCTGAGTTGATCTACACTGAGAGAGCAAACTGAGTTTTCAAAACAGCTGATTTGGGCTGGTTGGATTGACTCAGGGAGTAGTCATAGTAGTTTCACCTGGAGTTAAACGACACAGCTATAAAAAGACGGCGTCAGTGGAGCCCCGATTGGATGAGTCGCCATGGCAACGGGGAAGACCAGGCTTGCGTTTGTCACCCCAGTGGAATTGGACAACTTAATGCCCACTTGGCAGCAGCAGAAGATGAAATAAATAAAAAAATAAAAAAATAAAAAAAAATAAAAACATTGTTGAAGCAGGTCAGGTGTGGATATAATCTCACTGGGACTCCTCATTTTGATCATGTTTTATCTCCAACATAATGCTGTTTTCACACATAAATGTCTCCTCGCCTGTACTGTGTTCTGCTAAATAATGAGACCTATTTACCTGAACACAGACTTCCACTCAGCCAACTCACACTATTCTCACCGCCCTCCGTCGTTGTACAAAAGTACAAGACTGTGGCGGCTAGAACATCTAAAATATCTTAGAACCATCTCCGACAAATATGAATGCTGCACCTTCACCCGCAGGATGGTTATCAAAAGGACCACCTGCCGTGACTAATGGACATCTGATCTCAAGTCCTAAGTGATTTACTTTGAAGTAACAGACAGCAGAAGTTTGCTGCGCCAAGATCGCCTGCTGGATGAATGAATGAGGAAATCAAATACCGTGTGTGGCTGAAAGGGGGCGCAGACGGAGAGAAGCTCCAGGTTCATGGAGAAACTGGACCAGGTTGGTTTCACGGTGCTGTTCACACTCTGTAAAACTGCTCAGAATTATGATTGTTCTGATTGGCCTTTAGTTTCCTTGAGATGACCGCTCGCCCTCATTACATCAGAACTGCGTGGCCTTTAACTTGATAAACAGGAGCTCTCATTGGTTGTGTGTGGTCGTGATCATTTTAATGTTATAATGTGAAACTTTCGCAAAAAAAAAAAACGTGAACATTATCCCAAAACAAGGTGATGATTTTCACGTCATAACTTGAAAGCTTTAGTTTTACGTTATATCGTGACACTGAGACATGTTTGTTTTTCCTAGTGTGGCATCAATGTGCTTCAGTTGGAAACAGTGAAGAAGAAGAAGAAGAAGAAGAAGAAGAAGAAGAAGAAGAAGAAGAAGAAGAAGAAGAAGAAGAAGAAGAAGAAGAACGCACCGATGATGGCGGAACAGACAGAAGATGAGGAGAACTCTGCCTCAAGCATTCCAAAGTTTGGGAACATTTCACAGAAAAATAAAGCAGCGAAACTCGTCAGCTGCTCACTGTGAAGCTCAGCTCTCAGCGCACGGCAGCAGTGTGGAGATGCACCAACACCTTCTGAACAGCGACACCCCTGAGCCTCGTAGATATTTTTGACCACCAAAGCTATGATGCAAGTACATAATGTGTTTTTTTTGTTCGTCTATCAGTAGGAGAACCATGGAAGAAGCCGGCTTAGCCAATGACAGTGAACCTAAGTACGGCAGTAATTGTAAGAGTTACAGGAGAAGCTACTTTCACACCATTCATCCCAGCTGCTGTCCATTCTGCCGCTCATACAGAATTGTAAAACTCTCTCACTCGTCACGTGATGCTTTCACGCTCCTCGCCTTCCAGAACTCAGCTTACAGAACCAACTGAAGAGAAGCACGAGAGTGCAGCCAGTGACATTTAAGATGCTGTTGAATTAAATAAGAACAAGATTGCCCTGACAAGTATTTCCATAAAAGTCAGCATCTGTCACTGCATAAGTGATGACTGGGAGCTCACAAACTTTAGTGACTTTGCTTTTTCTTTTTTCACTTTTTGTAGACATAATTGTTTGATCTAAAGTCAAGGCAGGTTGGCTGCAGCTTTTCTGAGTTGACTGCCTCTTACACTTCAAGTTTGCAACATTTCATTCATTATTTAAATTCTGATCACAATGATATTTATCAAATAAAAACAAATATAAAATGTAAACAAAGACATGTTTGTCAATTGTTTGTTTTTTTTGTTTTTTTTTGGGGGGGTTGGGCTCATCTCAGGGTCAGAGGTCAGGTCAAGAGGTAGATCACAGGCAATTTAGATGAACCTGTGTAAAACAATACCTTAAAGATTCTTCTAATTGCAGTGCTGTGACGCTCCAGGTAAATATTTATTCCCATTCAATAATTCATTTTTCCTTCAGTGCTTATTTTCTCTTGAAAGTGTTGCGATGCTTCAGGCTTGCAGCTCTTCATGGATTTCACCACCATGGCTGCAGCCAGCCTGGACCTTATAGAATTGATTTTTTTTTTTTTTCCTCATTCATTTCCATGACGGCGGGTGAGGCTCTGCCTCCCCCTTCCTCTCCCAACGACGCTACCAACGTCACCGATGGCTCCAGTGTGTGAAAAGCACATCACTCACAATGTTTTTCCACACCTCCGTGGCAAAGTGACAGCGGCGCTTTACGGAGGAATTTAACGCCCTGGCCTTCAGACTCTGGCTAAATGCTCCTCCGTTTGCCGACCCCGCCAGTGGTCTTTGGTATTTTATAAAATGATGTAATAGTTGTATTGTATAGATGCACAAGAATGTTCAGCATAGGAAGCACGGCTGCTGTAGCAGATAGCTGTGTATTAGTCTGTCTGTTAACAGAGTCAACAGGTATGCATCTGGGTGGCTCTTTGCGTTGCTTTGTGTTACTGTGTTTTGCAGTCGCGGCGCTCCTGTTTCTAAAGTTTGCTCCGTATCAGACGATGTCTCCCTATTTGCTCACCCTGAACTTGGCAAAGTGTGAAATCACATCTCGGCGGAAGACGCCGCCGCATCTGATATTCCTTTCTTCCAATGCGCGAGAAATAACCTGAAAAGGGACGTGCCTATTGATCCCGCTAATCCTCAGGAGTGAGCCCAGCACTTCCAGGAAACAGTGTTTGGCTCGGAGAGACACGAGGAGGTGGAAGGGAAACGAATAAAACAAAAACATGATGAAAAAAAAAAAAAAAAAAAAAAACAGCGGAACGCGGAAAAATCACATCAGACAACGGAATTCGAAATTGCCTTGTGCCAACTTGGCTTATTATTCCTCATATCTCATTATGTGGCAGGTCTTTTTTGGAGACGGCTGTTTGTCAGCCTCTGTGACTGGAATAGCAATGATTGCCGTCTTGTGTGGCTGTTTGCACAAAAGAGAGAGACGCAGGAAGATATTCTTCAATATCACTGACGCTCACACGGAGAAGGAGCGAGCGACCACGCAGAGGTGCACTTATCCTCCGTCCCAGTTCCGGTTGTGGCTGCAGGTCATTTTGCCCATTAAGGCCACTAGCTCAGCGACGTGATCGCGATCGCAGGTCGGCGTTGCGTGCAGGGTTGTGTTGCAGCTCAGGCCTCAGTCGTCTGCTGAGTGTCGGAGGAAGCTGGTCAAAGAGTGCGAGGTGACAGACGGAGACACCTGGAGCCGCCCGTGGGTCATCGCAGAGGTCCGGCTCACACCCGGTCCAGGCAAACACTGGGAGTTTTGAAACCAAACTTCATTCCGAAAAAAAAAAAAAAAAAATCCTCATCCACACCGACGGTGTGACAAAAAACCATCTCGGTCAAGATGAAAGTCATGCGATGTAATGCACATGCCAAAGCAGCAGGTGGCGATATCGCTCCAAGCAGGAAGACCATTCAGCCAATCACAAGGCTGGAAAAAACAGCGAGACGTAAAAACTCATTTCATGGAACAGTCCCAGCCAGACGTCTTTGAACTTCGCTCGTTGACAAGAGGACAGAACCAACAGAACCAACAGAACCAACAGAACCAACAGATACGTCCACTCGTGACTGCCGGAACCAGACTTCTCCAAACAGGCCACCCTGGACTCTGGTTGCAGGCGCCTACAGCTGTGGTTACATGCGGATAAAAAGCCAAACACTGCCAAGGACTCTGTGGTCAGATTGAACTGCAGCTCAGTAGCTGCCTTTCCATCATCATCCAACTAAAAATGTCGATAAAACCTGGTGATGGAAACCTCTCAAATATGGCGGGAAGGTTTTTTTTTTTTTTCTCTCATGAGCGTCAAAAAAAAAAATCGTCTCCTGTCCACAGAAGACGCAGAAAGGTGAGAAGCCAGGATGTGCAGATCGCGTCGAGGCTACGCCACTTTCACTTGAATGTATTTTAATTGGTCATTTGCATATCATATAGGCAAAATAACACCCTGGTCGATGCAAATGATCCTCATTAGAAATAGAGCCTCATCCACACAGAGCGTCAGACAGACGCAAACAACCGCTGTGAAAAGCAGGTGGTATTTCTGGCGCAGGCAGTCAATAAATTCCAGACTAACAGAATCAACGTGTGCGTGTGTGTGTGTGTGTGTGTGTGTGGCACTTTCATCAGCATCCTCTACGCAGAGCTGAAGAGGTGTGAACGATGTTGAATTGTATTGGATGCTGTGAAGGGCCAAAAATAAATGTTTTGCTTTATCATTATTATTATTATTATTATTATTATTATTGTTTAACAGATGAGAGCGCTGACAGAGCTCATATTAAGAAGAGGATGCATTATTCAAAAACATTTTACCACATTAAATTGGTTTTGGATGTGACGCCCTGTGTTCTTTCTTTCTCTCACTTTGCTAAGTTTTCTTTCTCTCTGTAATTTGGCAGCTTGCCTCTGAACCTTGGCACCAGTGGCAGCCAGATCTCTTTCTTCTTCTTCTTCTTCTTCTCTTTCTCTCTGAGATCATTCTTGGCTTACAGCCAGCAGTACATGTATTTACTGACTGTATGTGGATGTAACATTGCGGTCAGGAAACCCCATGGCGGGTGCCCAGTTTGTGGGTGTTTCAACGCTGCCATACAGTATCTGGTGTTGTGGTCCTGGAGGTTGGTCCTGGTCTGCAGGCCACTATTGAAAGGTCTCGTCTTGGACTCTGAGGCTGTTATTTTTCTAGAGTATCTAGAGTAGAGAGCAGAGAGATTTCTAGAGTCTTGGTGTGGTCTTGGTCTCGATGCTCTCCTGGTCTTGGTCTGGGTTAATTATATAGTTTCAAAGAGGGGGCCACCAGGGGGCAGTAGGGAAGCTGCATAAGATTGGAGCGAAGATAAGAAAAAAAGGCAAATAAAAAAAATACATAAATAAATTGATAATATAATCAAGTAATAATTTTAAGGTCTTGGTCTGGGTTAGTTGCTAGGTTGCCGTCTTGACTACAACGCCAGACATCATTGAGGCAAAAAACGCCGTCCATTATTTGCGGATGCGGCCCTTGGCCCCCCCCCCATCAGGTGGGATAACTGAGGGAATACTGTAAACAAAAGGTGCTCTGCGTGTCGGCTGATTGACAAATGAGCTCCAGGTGTGAAATTGCCTCTAAAAAATTCCTTCAGCAGCGCTGGGACATTAGAGAAGTCTGATCCCAGGGCTGTGCCACCGCCTGATGGATGGCTGCTTCACACTTGAAATAATGAACTTCCTCCCCACTTGAGGAGACGCTGCGAGTGTCTGTCAGTTGGTATCCAAGCGGCTTCAGCAGACTAAATAAGGTGTTGGGCTGCTTTTACACTGACAGGGATGAAACCTTTCTGGGTGGCTGAGCTTGTGGAAGAAGCGCGAGTCTTTTCTGCCGTATCGTCAGGAAAGATATTTTTCACACATTTCTGCACAGTAATCTCCCTCCAGTGTTGTTGGGGGAGGAATTCTGATACAAATGTCATATTGCCAGCATTGTCGCTTATTAATCAAAACCTTTTAGCCATATTTGGGAGGTTTTTCCAAGTTTCCATCACCAGTTTTTTATTTTACTGCCATATTTAGCTATTGAAACGCAGCTGCAGTCATTCATACGCGACGTTCACATTGGAGCTCATTCCTCACACTGGAGCCACGCCCCTCCCCCAACAAGTGAATACTGAAACCTTTCTTCCATTCCAGTCTGAGTGTGAGACAGGCAGCTCTGTGTTGATTCTCACTCAAAAGCAGTCAGCCCTGTGCTGAAGGCCTGGGATTGAGGTTCACCGAAGCCCACTGAAGGGTTGTGGGGAGCACTGATAACATTAATGAGCTATTAACCAAAGTCGGCACACTTGGAAAACAGAGAGTGAAAACTCTGCCAGATAAAAGCTGATGAGTTGAAATGCAGAAGCAGAAGCAGCAGCGTGAGAGCGGTGGGTCTTAATGGAGGAAGCAAAATAAGGAATAATTCTGAGAAAGTTAAAGTGGTACCATATAGGGAGCAACTTTTCAGAAGTGGTTGTTAAAAAAAAAAAGTGGCGGAGATGAAGTGTTTGCTTGGCAATATGGCCCCTCAGGGGGCGCCGGCGAGGGGGCCTTTTAACTTTTTCCCCCCTTCTTTTTCCTTCCTGTGAACCACCAATAAAAAGCAACCAAGTCATGATGGATAGTTGAAAGGTGAGATTTACCTCTTGGAAGCGTAGAGACAAAGCAAAAGATAAAGTCAAGTCATGAGCAAGACAAATGTTTTATCATCTCAAAGAGCTTTTCTGGCAAGAGCTGATCTGCCCAGACCAGAAGAGTGGAGCCAGGTCGGCTGTTTCTGCACCTTATCATCAGTCAGTCGGTCTCCTTCATAAAGTTAATGAACGTAACTCATAATGTCATAGGCAGAGGCAGACCTCTCATGGTCAAAGGTACTTTATTATCTGAAGAAGAAGAAGAAGAAGAAGAAGATGACCCCAGTTTGTGTGTGTTGTTTGTCTGGCTTCGATTCCACGTCCTGTCGTGACAACTTGAACTGCACACTGGAGCCGTCGAGAGACGATCATCAAGCTGATGATACCAGGTCGCCGAGGACAATACACAGCTTTGTGGAAAAAGTTACATTTTTCTGGGTTATGGATAATAGCAGTCTGGTACTCCTGCTACTCTGGCACGAAACACATTCACAAATAGATTTTTTTTTTTTTTGAGTTACAGCATCTAAAATTAAACGGTGCCGGTGCAGCAGGATATGTTTAATCTCACTATGCAGCAATATCCTCTATGAGCTTGTGAAGCTTGTTAGAGACCCTCGATAATTTCGCGTTTAACCACAGACGGCATTTGTCAAAAAAAATTTCAATAAAAAAAAATGTATTTTGAATGTAAAACTTCTGACTCATCAGCCAAGGTGAGAGGCTGTGAAGGTCTTCATTAGGGAGCAAATCATTTGTTTCACTAGTTGAGAAAAGAGAGGACGGCTTGAAGTTATGCAAGCATGAGACCGACCTCAGCGGTTACTGTTGCTGCCTCACAGTTGGAAGGTTGTGGGTTCAATGCTGGGCCCCTGGATCTGCCTGGGTTCTGTCCTGGTTCTGGCCGGATGGATGGAGATCCACCCGACCAGATAAGCATACAGAACTTCTTACCCTTCAGTTTCAGCTGACAGAACAGCTGCCAACCTATTCAAAGCCAAGTAACCATCAACCTTCTACGGTGGACTACACGGCTCGGAATGCTCTTCCAGCCTGGATGGGCAGGCAGAATCTTTCGAATGTCCTACAACTGTGTGAAGAGGTCAGCAAGAGGAGAGAACTAACCAGCATGGCAGATGCGGCAGCTTCTGTGCCGTCTGGGGAAGCGGTGGGGCTCCATGGCGTTCCCATAGATCTGCGTGTAAAACATCACAGTCCAAATGACTGACACTCTTACTGGAGTTGTTCCAGGAATCCTTCAGGACCGGTCTCCTTCCCACTTCCACGAGGGTTGCCCTAATCACACGGCTTTCCACAACTGGGAGAGCCAGATACAAACTGTGAATATACGCAGCCAATTAGCCTCCTCAGTTCACACACGAAAATATCCTGCAAACTTGTGTGAGGAAGATGAGAAGGCCAGCTTCCTCTGCCGGTGGGAGGGGATCAGAGCGGATTCATCCCAGGTAGACGAGTGTTTCACAATGTCAGGCGAGTGCTGCGTATTCTACACTGTCAAAGAGCAGCGGAAGACACGACCTGACTTTCACCCGATGCAGATTTCTCCAATAAACCATGATTCACTGCAGCTCATCACTGCCGTGTCCTGGAGAGACTCGGAATCCTGCTCAGTGAGGTCGAGATTCCGCTTCCTTTCTTTCTGTCATCATCGGATCGGAAAGGTCTTGGGGAAAAATTAAAAAAAAAACATCTGGTTTAAAACTTCAAAATGTTTGAAAATCAATCCGCCTTGGTCACGTTTTTATTCTTTTTGGAGTAACGCCAATTTCCAACCAGGCAGGAGTGACCCAAGATTCTCCAATGCGGACTATAAGTGGCCTTTTTTCAATATTTTCAAATCAGGAATTTCATTCCGAAACTATCCACTGGACACACCCACAGTGTGACTTCCTCATTAGAGAAAGCAATCGTCGTTGATTGCTATAATAAAAGTTGAATTTCATCCCTGTATGATCGGCTGGTATCCGGGTCCGATGAATCTTTGAAACCGATGGAAGATACAAGCGGTGAAATATCAGCAGTGGCAAACAATTCACAGCAATCTGAAACTTATGCAGAATAAATGGTGGGTATGGACATACAGTCCAGTCAAACGGAGCAACTTTAATAGTGACATCACTGTTATATGGACAGCAAGGACAGCAAGAGGAACGATGTAGGAACACAAGGTGGATTGTGTGTGAAAGTCAAATCCTTCTTCTTCTTTTTTCTTTTTTTTTAAACTAAATTTGGAATTTTCTGCTGACAAGTCAGGCCAACTTATTGCATCCAGGTGCACACGACCATTTATTTCTTCAGCAAATCAATGATAGTGATCAATACCAGCATCACCATTCAACACGTTTCCACTGTGACAACATCTCTGAAGTCAGACTCAGGACAACCAGGCAGGAAGTACAGAGAAGGCGGCCCCTTTCTGACCATAATAAAAGCGCGTCATTGGCTCATTAAATAACACGTGGGCCTCCGAGGACCGCCAGACACATTAGACGCAGCGCTTTAATATGAGCAAGCAAATCCGGGGCGCTACGTTACCACTCGATGCTCTCACACTCAGCCTTTATCCCTGACCTGCATTTCATTTTGGAGTCATTATAGCCAGTGCACAGGATTTACCGCAGCTGGAGGCAGTGAGATGATTCATTCAGAGACAGAATAAAAATCAGAAAATGTGTTGCCACCTTTCACGGGTTCAATCAATGTGCTGCTAAAGGCTAAATGCTAAACAGCGCTGCCGTGTCCCAGAAAAGGCAGCGTTTTTTTTGCCGGTGTCTAATCCAAGTCAAAGAAGACTCGCAGAGCAGATGAATCACGCGTGTCGAGCCTGCCGGTGGAGACTCTTCACCCAGTCCACGGTGTGGGATTGCGCGGGTCACAGCAGGGAAAGGTTTATTGCTGCGAAAGAAAACATATTGATTAGCTCACTTTCAGGAAGTTCAACTGCAGAGGCTCCTTGGCCTCCTCACACAAAACAATAAGAGTGGAGATCAATGCGGTGTCAGCCAGGGGGGCAACATTTCAGCGTGATGTGCTGGAAGGGGGGGCGTGGAGCCGGATGAGACCAAACGCGGCTCTGGAGAGTCAACAAATGTTTTCACTGAGCAAATATTTCCTTTCATGTTTTCGCTTTTTTCCAATCAACTTTGAGCAGATGTTGAAAATCACAAGACTGTCTTTTGAATATAATGACATCAGCACCGGTGTATGCCTCTCAATATGGATAATGCCAATGTCTAGATCAGGGGTGTCAAACATACGGCCCGTGGGCCGGATCAGGCCCGCAAACTGTTTTCTTCCGGCCTGCGAGATGATTTTGCAAAATATAAAAACTGCAATTTCTCAATGAATAAAAGTGCTGTTCTCAATGTGTCCACTGGGTGTCGCAATATCGTTTCTGCTTGGCAAACAAACTCAATACTGGGGCTGAGCAAATCGGCCACTCACGTCTCCTATTGGCTGCCCTCAATTCTCCCTAAATGTCTCTGTGGAAAAGTTGATGCAGAGCAGTGTTGCCAAACTTGACTTTCTCCCTCAAAAAGTCGCTATTCTCCCCATAGCGACTTTTTTTTTTTTTTGTCAAAAGCGACTAGCGACAAATCTAGCGACCCTTTCCTGGTGTTATTACGTTGCCATCAAGTGCAAATTGTCAATTATGCAAATTAGACGATGAGGTCATTTGGCGACTTCTAGCGACTTTCAGGACAGCCAATAGCAGCTTTCCTTACTGAGGAGTTGGCAACACTGATGCAGAGTGCAGAGTCCTCAAAGAACACCAACAAAGTAAAACAAAGAAAACAACTGGAAGTTGTTGTTATTTTTACGTTATTATCACCATGCCATGATTTTACCGCTCCGGCCCGCTTGGGAAGAGATTTTCCTTTATGTGGCCCCTGAACCAAAATGACTTTGACACCCCTGGTCTAGATGCTTCTGAGTGTCGGACCCCAGTGGAACCGGGCAACTTTTGCATTAGTGTCACCATTCAATATCCAAAACTGTGTTGACTGACTCAGATCTTGCAGATATGTTGAACAGCTCAGGACTAAATCAGCAGTGATGAGTGAAGGCAGCACCTTCAGCCCTGCACAGTACATCTGCAGACCGCTTCACTGCAGCACTGAAGAGCCAGTGTTGTAACAGGTGGTGTATGGATGAAACTGCAGCACAATCAGGCACAGAAATGATCATTCAGTGGAAACACCTGATAATCACAGTTGCACTTTGTCAACATTTTTTAGAAACATGGCTTTTATTTTGTGAAAAAAAAAAACTGTCCTGGTCATTGCAAATTCCTAATAACGCCTCCTCAGTTCACACTGTACATCCTCCCAGTCACTCACCAGGTGGAGTCCCAGTGCGCTGACCGGCCTTGACGGCCTGGCTGCAGAACGGCCGTCCGGCGGTAAAAAACCTTCACCTGTGTCTGAGTTCGGCCACTTGCGGGCGCTCTCCGCTCACTCTGCCACTTGAGAGACAACCACTGGATGGCGGAACGTCTTCTGTCAGACGTCTGCGCGCTGCGGCGGCCTCATTCTGTCGCTTCAAGGTAAGACGTCCATTGTGCTCAGAGTGGTCGATGAAATTGCTGCTTTCACAGCGAGAACTGGTTTCTCGGACAAAGACTTTGGACAGGCGCCTGTGTTTGTCTGTGTTTGTGTGTCTTTGTTTGACATATTTTATACACAGAGGAGATGTGAAAGCGGAGATACCGACACATGATGGTCCCAATACTGGCCTGTGTGCACTGTTTATATATATGTATATATGGTAGAGTTTCAGCGCCCTAATATGAAACTACTCCGACTCGCGCAGGCAATATTGTAAGCACAGCTGTAATCAAAGCACAAACTTTATTTAAAAGAGGCGGCGCTCCATCCGATTCAATTAAACAAAACGTAACGCCAGACAAATTAAATATAAAGTTTATGACTAACCAATAAAGCAAGCAGTTGTTGCTTTTCCCAATGGAGAAAGCATTGATCAAGCCGTGGCTGTTTCACACACTGGACCTTTGAAGAGGTGAGAGGATGAAGAGCCGTCTGGGCCGCTGACACCTGAACACGATGTCACTTCTCGACACTTGGACGCTTCCTTGATGAAAGCCAGACCAGACCAGTCTATCATCTCTTCACAAAATGCTGGATAATCTTTCCATAAACCAAACAGGAACACGAGTAGTTGCCTTAGTTCATTCGTCTCCTCCTCCTCATCATCAGACCTGCGTAGCTGCTAAAAACCCAACAGCGCTAGCAGCGTTGTTTATCTGGAGGCTAATTTGCAGCAGATTGGGCCGACTGAACTTCACCTGCTCATCACCTCCGCAAAACCACCCACTGGTCTGTTGGAGCCAATTCCAACCCAACAGCATGAAGAAACCGTTCTATAATAATAATAATAATAATAATAATAATAATAATAATAATAATAATAATGATGATGAACCAGTGTGTAGCCACAGCTAACGCACCTGCAATGCTTTCAAAGTAGCTGCGGCTAAACTCCTCGTGTCGCCCCCTACAGGCCAATCGCCACCCTTCCTTTTCTGTCACAGTGCTGCACAGCTCGTTTGGTGGTTCTCATAATATTCTATGTATAATTTAAGGGTTTTTTCTCTGGAAGGTGACCTTGGGTGACTTGAAAGGCACCATTAGATAAAACGTACATAATATTAATAATGATGATAAAACCAAATGACTTTTATTGACTGCGAGTATCCACTTTTGAATTACATATATTGCATTTATGGGGTAGTAGATGAAGATTTTTTACCAATATAAAAATTATAAATCAGGCTAAAAATTCTACAGACTGAACCTTTAAAACTGGCCTTTCCCGTAAGCCCTTCAGAATACACGTAGAGCCACATTATTATAAAGAGACGATGTTGTTCTCCAAGCAGCCTCTCCGGGTTCTTCAACCTGGCGCTGGTGAAGTAGGTTGAGTGTCGCTGCTCCAGCTGCATCAAACTTCTCGCTGGAGAGCTCCCCAACAAGAGCATGACTATTAATGAAGCCGCTCAAGGCGAGTGCAGCCACTGATGTGCCAGGGCTCTGTTCCAGCTGAAAATAAAAGCTTTGAAGCTAAAATTTTGTAACTTATGTACATATTAATGGCAGCTCGTTAAAAGGGCAATTCCTGTTGACATCCAAAAAACACATTCTGCTCTTGTGAAAGAGGAAGGCAGCGCTGCACCAGGGTCCAGATCTCTGGGATCTCTCTCCAAGCTGGTCCATCAACATTCAAAGCTGATGGATGAGTTGGTTGCATGAGTGCAACAAAACAAAACTAAAAGAGCAACAAGAGAGGAAGATGTAATAATCAATAATAATAATAAAAAAGGCAATACAACGGCTGCAGTAACTCAGATACATCCAAGGTTTAAATACTGCCTCTGAATGCAGCTGACATTAAAAGCTGCAGCAGTGTACTGTGTGTACACAGCCGTCCTGCACTCTATTAGATACCCTGTGGCTAGTAGTAGTAGTAGTAGTACTGGAGATACTGGAGGTACTGGAGGTACTGGAGATACTGGAGGTACTGGAGATGCTGGAGATGCTGGAGATGCTGGAGATACTGGAGGTACTGGAGGTACTGGAGATGCTGAGATGCTGGAGGTGCTGGAGATGCTGGAGATGCTGGAGGTACTCAAGGTACTGGAGATACTGGAGGTACTGGACATGCTGAAGATGCTGGAGATACTGGAGGTACTGGAGATGCTGGAGGTACTGAGATGCTGGAGATGCTGGAGATGCTGTAGGTACTGGAGGTGCTGGAGATGCTGGAGATGCTGGAGGTACTTGAGGTACTGGAGATGCTGGAGATGCTGGAGGTACTGGAGATACTGGAGGTGCTGGAGATACTGGAGGTACTGGAGGTACTGGAGATACTGGAGATGCTGGAGATGCTGGAGAGGCTGGAGATGCTGGAGATACATACTGGCCATCTATCACCTTCACCAATCATTCCTCATCACCTTTGATAAAGCAACTTTCTGATTCTCTGAACATAACACAGCAACACAACACACACACACACACACACACACACACACACACACACACACAACAATTATAACAGTGATGAAACCTTTTCTCAAAGAAAGTTTAGAAATTTCCTGATCTCTCAAAGTTTGAAAAGCTTTATTGTTCGTTATTCAACTTAGTCAACTTGTTTTTATTTTCAATGAAAAATTCAACGGTGGATTTTTGCCTAATTTGGTTTTTCTGAGAAGTCGGGACTCAAGCGTAACTTTCGTTTCAATCGTGAGGAAATGTTTTTCTGTTTAAGAGCGGTAGGAATAATGTGACATCTTAACCAAGAAATAATAATGTGCTGGACTGCTTGACTCACGAACAGGAAAAACAACTGTTGGTGAGTTAGTTAGTGAGTTAGTGAGTTGTTTGGTTGGTTATTTGCTTTGTGGGGAATTATTTGTACAACACAAAGTGAATTGTGCGACACAGGACGCTGGCGTCACTCTGCCTGGGAGTGTTTGAATAAGGATTCAGCAGCAGTGGCCACAGACGAGGACATCGCACCAGGAGAGGGTGGTGGTGTTTTCACACCCACACCTTTCCCACTGAGAGGACTCAGCAGCAACACTTTCTCCACTGCGGTGCACTAACGCCTTAATACACTCATTCACTTCCTCGACCCAGCTGCTGCCTCCTCCTCCTCCTCCTCCTCCACCTCTTCCTCCTCCTCATCCTCTCCTCCTCCACCTCTTCCTCCTCTCTTCCTCATCCTCCTCCTCCTCTCCTCTTCCTCATCCTCCTCCTCTTCCTCCTCTCTTCCTCATCCTCCTCCTCCTCTCCTCTTCCTCATCCTCCTCCTCCTCCTCCTCTCCTCTTCCTCATCCTCATCCTCCACCTCTTCCTCCACCTCTTCCTCCTCTCTTCCTCATCCTCCTCCTCCTCTCCTCTTCCTCATCCTCCACCTCTTCCTCCTCCTCATCCTCTTCCTCCTCCACCTCTTCCTCCTCTCTTCCTCTTCCTCCTCCTCCTCTCCCTCATCCTCCACCTCTTCCTCCTCCTCCTCTCCTCTTCCTCATCCTCATCCTCCACCTCTTCCTCCTCTCTTCCTCATCCTCCACCTCTTCCTCCTCTTCCTCATCCTCCTCCTCCTCTCCTCTTCCTCCTCTCTTCCTCCTCCTCTCCTCTTCCTCATCCTCCACCTCTTCCTCCTCTCTTCCTCCTCCTCCCCTCCTCTTCCTCATCCTCCACCTCTTCCTCCTCTCTTCCTCATCCTCCTCCTCCTCTCCTCTTCCTCATCCTCCACCTCTTCCTCCTCTCTTCCTCATCCTCCTCTCCTCTTCCTCATCTTCCACCTCTTCCTCCTCTCTTCCCCCTCCTTCCCAAGATGTTGTTTCAGCACCACGAGACGACGCAGAGCAATTTAAGCATCAATATTTGTGCTGCATTATTTGTTGTGTTGTCGTCCTCACTGTGGTTCTGGTATTGAGCACACGCGCTGTTTAATGCACATTGTTGAGACGTAAATGGTGCATTGTCACTCTGTGTGTGTGTGTGTGTGTCTCAGAACTACTGGTTGTTGCTCAGAAAGTCAGGAGTGCACAGCTGCTCCCATCTGGCAGCGTTAACATTTCATCTATCTTCACATCATCTTTTATTCCTGCTGAAAGTCAACACTTTGATAAAAGCTACAGAGGCAACGTTGCTCAGCACGCAGCTTAGCACAACTGTCCCCAGCATCCAGGCAGGGTTCTCTAGCCAGACACAGGGACACGTCAGTGTGTAATATATCTACCTGTGACTTATTGAAACAGTCATTTGTTCTAAGTTCTGTGTCCATCACAGTGTTTTTCTTTCCGCAAAATAAAAGCGATATTTCTAAAATGTCTCTTTGTCTCAATACAGACCTCACATGTTAATGTGAAAAGCAAGCGTTGCCTCTCGCGAGCCCCCTGTGATCTTAATTGCATGCAAATCCACCAGGCTCCAGATTCTCAAAGTCAAAAATTCCACCCACTGCTCACTCTTCTCTTCGCTCGCAACTTTTCTGATCCCAGGAAATCAAATCTGTGAATATCATTTTAACTTTTTTGTTTTGTTTGTTTCAAAATGAAAAAGACAAACAACTGTGTTCACCAGTAAAAAAAAAAAAAAAAAAAAAATTAAAAGAAATGCCTCAGAGTCCAAGACCAGAGCCTTAAAAAGTGGTCTGGAGACCAGGACCAACCTCCAGGACTACACCACCAGTTCTCTGCACTCAAACTGGAGTTCACTGTGGAAATATTCCCATGTATTTTCTTATTTTAACCTCACACAAGATAGCCCTGACACTTACTTTTGAGGGCCAAGATTGAGGGCCAAAGATTGAGGGTTAAGGGAGGAATTGGAATTGGCCCATTGACTGTTGCTGACTTGCAGTTGGCTGGAGCCTCCTCGTTCGGTTGGTCCTGAAGGCAGGTTTCATAGAACCTGACAACACAAAGCCTGCTGAAATAGGATTGGATAAAAAACACAACCGCGCTCGGCAACGTTGGAAGCAGTGGAACTCAGTGGAACTCAGTGGAACTAATCTGACCCGAAGAGAACAGAATATGCAAAACACTTTTATTTACATCTTTAGAGAAAAAAAACAAAAAAAACAACAATCTTCATCTGCGTGCGTTTAACAGAGAAGGTCCTGCTGGACCTTGTGGCCCAACCGCTGGTAAAAATCTTACCACAAACATGCTCCTCCTCCTTCATTCAGACCCTCCACATTCTTCAGCCAGACTGCAGAAGAGGTGAACTGTGCGTTTTGCGACGGTCATCCTGCACAGCCTTGTAATTCGTCACAGAAATCACCCTTCATGCAAGATTAATTTGCCGCTGGAGACCCGCTCTATGAAAGGTTATAAATGGACTTTAATATTAACTAGCCTTGCCTTAAGGATAGAAAGCTCATTCTGCTTAGCACACTTTTCAATCCGCCCCCCTCTCCCCCTGCCCCCCCCCCTCTCTCCTCTCTGAGCATACATCACAGGCGTGGAAGCGTTAATATAACAAAATGTGATAAGGAATCCAAATTATACTGCAGGAAAGTGCTTTCATTTGTCTAGCAGCCCGGAGCTCAGGCATTAACACAGATTGTTAGTTTTTTTTTCTTTTCCTAGCATACACATTTTGGAGGGGATATATATATATATATATATATATATATATATATATATATATATATATATATATATATAAATGTATGGCATTATTCTACAGTGGGCTTATATTTATTTATTTTTTCCATTTGCTGCTGTAGGTAGGAACCCAGAGCAGAGCCACAACCCACCTGTTCTGACCAGCAGGGGTGAAGACAAAAGGAAATACGAAAAAAATCAAGAAAAAGATGAAGATAAAGACGAAGCCTTTTCCTGTTACAGCATTAAAGGCTACAAAAAATAGGCAAAGACTGTAAATCAAAGGTGTTTGAATACACATGTGCCCAGTGTTTGGCCATGCGGGGGCAAACACATCTACAGGTACTACCCGAAAAATTAGAATATCAAGTAAAAGTTCTGCTGGTCCAGCTGGTCAGAGCTGAGTCCAGTGCTGTGTCTCAATCCAGGGTCTGCACCCTTCGAACGGAGTGTCCTCCGTCTGAAGGAAGCGTCCTCCGTCTGAAGGAAGCGTCCTCCCAAGGACCCGGCCCAGAAGAATGAACCCAAACCCCGCCTCCCCGGTAACCACACGGGACGGTCTAGCTTTCTGTGTATTTCCTCGTTGCGTCACCGCCGTTCCCTCCTGCTGGCCAACCCCGGAAGTGACGTTTTCATAGCATCAAGCTAACCATTGGTTCGTTGGATGTTCAAATAAGTAAAAACCCTACGTTAAAAACTGAATATTTGATGTGAAATTTCAATACTTCAATTTATACGTGGTGTCTTTGCCAGTAGATGGCGCTAATTACAGCTGACTTCCCCAGGATGCTTTGCAGCAGCACGCAAAGCATCCTGGGATACAGAAAGACGTGAAGGATAGTAGCGGTGTAGCCTTGGAATCGGCTAAAACGAGGGCGCATTTGGAGCGTCCTAAGGACTTCTGGGAATTGGGAGGAGCCTTCGCGCAGTGCTATGACGCAACTTCCTTTCAAAATGCGCACTTCAAGGATGCAGACCCTGAACTGAGACGCAGCACAGGTCTGCCTGAGGTTTCCTCCCACTGGGGAGCTTTCCTGAGTCACTGTGGCTTCATGCTTCCTCTGCAGGGCTTTGACTGTGCAGAGCTCTTGGAGGTGCCTTTGGATGTGATTTAGCGCTTTACAAATGAAAGTTGACTGATTGATGGAGCTGCAGATCAATCCAGAAGAGAGTGTGTGTGAGTTTTGTAAAGGACCTCTTCTTTGGGGGTTTTTTTTTTTACACATTCAAGATTCACTTAAAAAAGAATAATCAACATTTTAGTGAACATTTAACAGAATATTCTATATTTTTAAATGTTAATTCAACCTCATTTCTCATTTAAAAAAAAACCCAATGAAGTAAATGTTGCAGTTCTCATTAACTAATCACAACGCACTCAAACTTGACCATCCAAAAAAAAAAAAAAAAAAAAAAAACTTCAGAAGCTCCAAGAAAGTAAAGAAACATTTTACCGACCATGAGCGTCTCTGGACTGAATTCTGGACTTGGATCTTCTTCTTCTTCTTCACTCTGCTCTCTGCTCTGAATTTTCTGAAGTGCTGAAACCTTCCTCAGTCCTCCCCAGGTGCTCTAAATTAGTGATGACTCATCAGGTCATGCCGTGCCGCTGCTGCTGGTGCATTCTGGGAAGCGTAGTGTTCCTGAGATTCAGAGGTTCAGCTCAACAATCAGAGGGATGATTGGAGATCCATAAAGTGTCACGGAGGGAAAGTTGACTGAGTCAGGACCTGGAGCAACTTGTTCATGACAGGAAACGTCTTCTCAATCTTCTCAGCCCCCTCTTTGCAAATGTTACATTTCTCAATAGTGCCTTTATCCTGCTGCCAGCTAAAAATCAAACATCTCTCACTGTTCCACTGGAGCTCCATCACACACTCTGGCATAGCTTCAGGTTAACATAAAGGTTGCATAACCACGATAACCAATGTCTCACTATGGGATGAGTGAGATGTCTCACTATGGGATGAGTGAGATGTTTCACTCTGGCTTGCACACCCCTGCGCAGGCATTAATCTCATTACACCAATCCTGACTGACTGTCCTGCCTACCATCAGCGCCACCTGTGGACGATGACGCTTGTCTGATGAGACACCTCACACATATTACTCAGAGAAGATGTGTGTAATATGTAAATGAGTCTCTTTGCTAATATTTGCTCGATGTCTCATTATGGGACATGGTAGCTCCCATAGTGCCAGACCAGCTCGTTCATCGTCCGCCAACCAAGACGAGAGGGGAGCCTGTTCCGAAAACTGCGTCCAGCAACTGATGTCCAGCATTTTATAAAACCGCCGTCAAACTGCGAGCACCTGCGGAGAATCCTGCAGGTTTTCTGGGAGAAGGCAGAAGGTCCAAAGTGACTGGAGAATGACAAGAGAGGTTGACGGAGCTCCACCGAGGTTACCTCTGCCCTGGCAGACGAGTTCTGCACCAGTCTTCTAGGTGCTGCTTCCAAGCACCTGCTCACCAACCTCTTGAAGAGCCACTGAAACTGATACACCAGCACAGAGGGGTAGCACTTGAAGCAGACCAGGCTGCCTGGAACACAGTGCTGTGTCTCAGTTCAGGCTCTGCATCCTTGAAGTGCGCATTTTGAAAGGAAGTTGCGTCATAGCACTGCGCGAAGGCTCCTCCCAATTCCCAGAAGTCCTTAGGACGCTCCAAATGCGTACTCGGAATGCGCCTCCCAATTTCCAGAAGTCCTTATGTCCTCTGTATGGATCCTGAAGTCAGCTGAAATTAGCGCCATCTACTGGCAAAGACACTTCGTATAAATTTAAGTATTGAAATTTCACATCAAATATTCAGTTTTCAACGTAGGGTTTTTACTTATTTGAACATCCAACGCCATCGTTAGATGGAGAACCAATGGTTAGCTTGATGCTATGAAAACGTCACTTCCAGGGTTGGCCAGCAGGAGGGAACGGCGGTGACGCAACCAGGAAATACGGCGAAGGCTAGACCGTCCCATGTGGTTACCGGGGAGGCGGGGTTTGGTTGGTCCTTCTAAGCCGGGTCCTGGGAGGACGCTTCCTTCAGACGGAGGAGGCTTCCTTCAGACGGAGGAGACTTCCTTCAGACGGAGGAGACTTCCTTCAGACGGAGGACGCTTCCTTCAGACGGAGGAGACTTCCTTCAGACGGAGGACGCTTCCTTCAGACGGAGGAGGCTTCCTTCAGACGGAGGACGCTTCCTTCAGACGGAGGAGACTTCCTTCAGACGGAAGACACTTCCTTTAGACGGAGGAGACTTCCTTCAGACGGAGGACGCTTCCTTCAGACGGAGGACGCTCGGTATCGAAGGATGCAGACCCTGAATTGAGACACAGCCACAGTGTTGTGGGGACGCAGCTCAACAGAACAGAAGCTGGTCGTTGTGGGCCGGCCGATGCAGCTGAAACATCAGGCCTCTCCACCAGGAGCACTGACCTCATTTCAGACTAGAAAGGACAGCAGAGATCTGCACAACCACACGCGTGTGCGCCGGGGCGAACAGCTGAAGGTTGTGTCACATGGTGCGGCGCATCTTTATGTTTTAGAGCAGCAGCCTGAAAGACTCAGGCTGTGATTAACGGCTAAACAAGTCTGTTTGTCAGGATGTCATCGTCAAGGATGGATTAAGAGGTGACAAGGCCCACGGGCTCAGAGTCTGTGATCCGCTGCACCAGCCTCCTCCTGCTAAACTCTGCCAGAACCAATATCCCATTGTCACTCAGCACCTGCTAATGAAAGAAATGCCAAGATGATGTCACTCGGCTTGCATCTGGCATGCTTGTATTAAAGGCCTGTATCAGTGATCTTAATCACACATCCTTCTCAATTATAATGAGACCGTGATTTGGCTGTCTACTTTTCATATCATTTTAGACTTACTTTCAAATGGAGGAGCCCATTCGTGGGTTTTATACTGAACTGTTAAATCATTTACTAAGTCATAGATGGGCCGGATTTCCACATTAATGTACCAGGTATGCAACTTGTTCTCTTACAATTATTTAAACTACTTTTTCTTAATACAGTTTGCAATGTAGTCACCTAGAAGTGGATTGCTAGCAGCACAAACCTCATTGAAGAACGCAGTAATAATATTAAATAGACACATTTAGGTCACAGCCTGGGGGGGGGGAATCCATGAAAGGCTTCTTTGATTTACTCACAGTAACAACAGGTAGCAGGGGAAAAAAATTGTTGCAAAATGTCCAACAGCGTAAGCGCTAAATAAAGACAGAAAGAAAGGGGCTTAATGACAGCGTTGTCACGGTAGCTCGTAGGTTAGACTAAGGGCCAATTCCAATTCCTCCCTTAACTCCTCAATCTCAACCCTCGCCCTTAACCCTCAATCTTGGCCCACAATCTTTGGCCCTCAAAAATAAGTGTCAGGGCTATCTTGTGACTTAGAAATGGGACACCCCTTAAGTGCAGTTACGTCTTCAGACTGTGGGGGGGCCTTACGCCAAAGCTACGTCCAGTCTGTCAAGAAGACGAGGAAAAAGAAGAAGGTATACAAGTAACGTGAAGCCGGGACCGCCGGTCCGGCTGACAAACATCGTAAAGTTAAAAAAAATAAATGTTACGCAACAACGATGTCCATAAAAATGTCTTAAACTAAGACAATAAAATGGTTTGGTAATATTTATATCTTTATTAACTGAGAAAATACTTCCATTTGTAGCTCGCTTTTTTCATCGCCATTTTTCGAAGATGTCTTGGTGAAAATACACAATGTCTTCTGGGTAGCCCTTACTCCCAAGGGTGGTGCTGGAGAATCTCAATACTGAGGGCGATACATCCCTTAAACTGGTCCCTCAACTTGACCTTCTGAGAATCGGGACTGCACTTGCACTTCGCGGGAGCGCGCGTTTTTGAGACTGAGGGTTGAGATTGAGGAGTTAAGGGAGGAATTGGAATTCACCCCAAGACTCTAATTCCACTGGACAGTAGTTTATCCCTGTGTTTTCATCCAGCAATCAGAATGAAATCCCCCGAATGTCGCCTTTCTCATCTCGTCTCGTATTGTATTGCACGCGGCGTGTTAGCGGCGGCTTCCAGCAGCAGGAGAAGTTAGACATGAAGTCAAATGAGTGAATTCTCAATCTGAGCTGAAGTGATACCAGGGCTCTGCAGACACCCGGCCGCTCTCTTTTCATCTCCAACGCAAGCAGTAAAAATTAATGATGCTTCTGGAAGCTCAGTAGATTGTATCAGTGGCTGGCAGTTATTTCCATAGCTTGAATGGCGGAGGATATTAAATGTCTGCTGCTAGATTGTGAGGCTTGAGCGTTGACGGTGATGAAACATGAGACATGAGAGGATCATAAATACTGGCTGTGACTGGGCTGGGAAAGACGGCTGAATTCATTATAAAAAATTAATCAATAAAAAAATACATATTTAAATTGGGAGCAAAATGACTGCGTCATAATAATGTGTGTACAGGATGTAAATATGCAGTTTGTTCTGCACACCCTGTGGCTGAGTCCATGACTGTCGGTGCTCCTGCCCCTCGTGTAGGTGTTCGGCACCGGCTAGCCTGGCTCCTCCCTCCCCCTTTTTCTCTTCCATCCAAGACTAAAAAAAAAAAAAAAATGCCGTTTTAACACACTGCATGTCACAGACACTGTGTCAAAGCACACAATCAGATAAAACTATTCAATCGTTTTAGACAACCGTTGATATGCCGGGTAGATTTTTTCAGATTTTTTAATTATGAAATTCTGAATTTGCTTTTTTGCGCCATGTGGAAACTGTTGCTTTCTGCCGCTAACCTACTTAACACACACACACACACACACACACACACACACACACAATCAATCATTCATCTCAGGCTGGAATCTGCTAAACATGCTTCTGCCAGTTCAATCATATCGTCATCGCTTCAGGAGCCAAACTCATCCACACAGAATCCTCACGTTAAAAAAACAGAAGATGCTAACAGTGGGATTTACTGAAGGTTTGGGGGGATCAAAACGCACTCAAATGTCATTGCACATGCAAACTGGTCTAATGAGACTCATCAGTGCAGCTGAAGCTCTGGCCAGCTGGCAGTGAGCGTGGTCCCAGTCTGAGGGTTTCACCCTGTTCAGCTGATTGATATCCAGGATGTTCGTAAATCAAGGCCTCCGTGCGCTCCAGCACACTGACAACTCGTCAGTTATACCAGCGAGGTCACTTTTAGAACTCATTAGGAATCACAGCTTATGGTCAAATGAGCAGAAATTGATTTTCCACTACCTGGAAGCAAAGCATGTGATAAACAGAGTCAGAATCCTCAATCAGGCCGTTTCTCCTGAATAACCTGTTAGGCTAAACATGAACATCATGAGAATATGTTGTTTGTTCCTTATTAGTATGTAAATCTTTTATTTCATTTCTTCATGTCTTCTTAATCTGTGTAATCTCCTTTATTTTCTACTACAGTATATTGCTGCTGTAATTATGCAAATTTCCCCCAATGTGGGATTAATCAACACTTCTTCTTCTTCTTCTTCTTCTTCATCAAACAGAACGCAAAGCTCAACAGTCTTCAATGGTTGTGTCTTATCAAGGGGGGGGCAGGTTCACACCATGACATTGGTAATAAACTATTTGATTTTACAACAAGATATGGAGCTGAGGAATTCAAAGAGCTGCACTGACCAGCACACAACACGCCAAACACACAATCACACTGAACATTAAATATAATGGCCAAGGCATCTACATCAAGTTATTAGCAGGGATTTAAAATACAATACACACACACACATATATATAGCGCATCATGAGGGTCTCTCGGTTGAGCTCAACCTTTTTATTCGTTGCCGTTGACGCACACATTGTGTGACAGCAGCTGCGCAGGGCTGCGTGGAGGCGGCAGAGGAAGACAAGGTGCAGTTTAACACCAGGTGTAAACCTCAGCCGGCACAGGGACACAGAGGAGACACATGCTGAATCCAGTTGGACCACGCGGCCAAGGCTGGCTGGGTGGGCGGGTGCGTGGATGGAGGAGGGGGGGGGGGGGGGGGGGGGTGCCAGAGTCAGAGAAGAGGGGATTTATATTGGAGGATCATATTCATCCCTTTGTTCTCCCCGCGGTGATCCATTCACAGCCTCAGAGGCTGGCAGCCACATCCACTGTCAGCTCAGAGAGCCCTGAAAGAATAGAAAGAGCTCCATCTAGTGGTGGGGAAAAAAACTCATGACTGCAACTTGATAGATAGAGAGAGAGAGAGAGAGAGAGAGAGAGGGAGAGAGAGAGAGAGAGAGAGAGAGTCAGTCATCAGTCACTGAGCCTATAGAGTTTGTATAAACATGTAAGTAAAGATATGCAATGAATATATAGATACATGCATATTAAACAGTAAGAGTTTGCACACACACACACACACACACAGTCATACACACCAAGTCAGTGCATCAAAACTGTTTGAACATAAATCTACAGATGGTGTATGAATGAATGAATGAATGAATGAATGAATGAATGACTTTGATGACGGTGTCGTGTCCAAACAGGACCACCCAAGACTCCACAAAGACTGCATGAAACATCCACTTCCTGTAGATGACGCACACATCAATAAAGCAGTAGAGTTGTTTTATTTTGGCAATTTAACATCAAAGATGAAAGCAACAAATTTTATTGAGCCATTCCACGCAAATTGACATCTCAAGCAGTTCCTTGTTGTCACTTTGCTGATTAAGATTTTCAGCTTATTAAAACCACAAACCCACAAACTCAGAACATTATTATAAAATTTGAGGGTTTTTTATTTATTTTATTTTAAAAAATATTAATAATATATTGATTTGCATATTATTCCTTTTTATAATATGTCACATTCACCTTTTAAGTTGAATTGCAGAAATACAGCAACCTTTTCAGGAGATTCTGATGTTCTGGGTAGTGCCTGTAAACTAATAGAGCAACAGACTCAGAGTCTCACCTGGATGTTCTGGTTCTTCTCTTGGCCCAGGTCTCCTCCAGGACAAACACCTTGTCATCATCAAACACCATCAGAGTCTGCAGCATTCAGCCACACCATCGCATCAACAGCTTTACACCTAACAAACAACTCCTTCACTGCAAAGGGCAGTGAAACACAGAGTGGGGCTCACTGTCAGCGTGGATGTTGCAGCAGTCACACTCACTCTCTGACTGACTCTCTGCTCAGAGAGTGACTGGGACCCTCAGAGAGTGACTAGGACCCCTCAGAGAGTGACTACTGAGGTCACTCTCTGAGGGTCCTAGTCACTCTCTGAGGGGTCCCGGTCACTCTCTGAGGGTCCTAGTCACTCTCTGAGGGTCCTACTCACTCTCTGAGGGTCCTAGTCACTCTCTGAGGGGTCCTAGTCACTCTCTCAGGGGTCCAGTCACTCTCTGAGGGTCCTACTCACTCTCTGAGGGGTCCCAGTCACTCTCTGAGGGGTCCTAGTCACTCTCTGAGGGGTCCTACTCACTCTCTGAGGGTCCGACTCACTCTCTGAGGGTCCTAGTCACTCTCTGAGGGGTCCCGGTCACTCTCTGAGGGGTCCTAGTCACTCTCTGAGGGTCCGACTCACTCTCTGAGGGTCCTACTCACTCTCTGAGGGTCCTAGTCACTCTCTGAGGGTCCCAGTCACTCTCTGAGGGTTCTAGTCACTCTGAGGGGTCCTAGTCACTCTCTGAGGGGTCCGACTCACTCTCTGAGGGTCCTAGTCACTCTCTGAGGGGTCCCGGTCACTCTCTGAGGGTCCTAGTCACTCTCTGAGGGGTCCTACTCACTCTCTGAGGGTCCTAGTCACTCTCTGAGGGGTCCGACTCACTCTCTGAGGGTCCTAGTCACTCTCTGAGGGGTCCCAGTCACTCTCTGAGGGGTCCTAGTCACTCTCTGAGGGTCCTACTCACTCTCTGAGGGTC